>NW_025913970.1:0-15985 GCF_018835915.1 Vigna umbellata
TATTTCGTTCTTAAGTCTTAGCTAATCAACAAACCACACAACTAAACTTGGCCGTGAGTCCTTTGGGAGAACGATACTTGGTCTTACCAAGTTTATTACTTGAACGATTCGGTCATACTTGCCGATTGTGAAACAAGTTTGTGACATCATATTTTGGTGATCATAAATTTGTCCATCACCCAGCACCCCTGAAAGGGCACCAAGCGGTATGCGATACATGAAAACTGGCGCTCAGGGCCCCTGGTTGGTGCTAAGGGCCCCTAAGGGGGCCCTCAGCTTCAGCTTGACTTTTCTGCACTATGTCTTTTTCTCTTTTTCTACATTCCAACTCCTTGGTACTTTAACTCCTCTTTCAAATTATTCCAATAACCTACAATATCAAGGGAATTTAGTGATAAAATCATCAAGTATACCCTCTACTCACTTATTCACAAAACTAAACTAAAAACATGTGCTCAAGCAAGCTTCTAAGTCAAAAAGGGTTAATTTAATATCAAAATTGCATCACAGATAACTGTATTTTCAACCATTATCAATAATCGATTAAAACAGAGAATATATTCTAATCCATCACATAAATAGCCTAATTTGTTAAGACTGTTAAATGAAGCAATCACAAGCTTAAGAGTTCAAATAATTGATTACACACATTGAATAATCTGTTAAACCAGAGGGAAAAGCATAAAAGATTATGCAATTAACATAATCGATTATTCTATGACAGGATTTGAAAATCCTATATATATGTGACTTGAAACCTGTTTCAAAAACGTTACAATTTTCAAATACTAACATTCTTGTTGAGTTTTGTTAAAGATTAGGTTTATCAACAATCTGTGCGGGGATAGCCAGATTTGAAGAGCTGAGATTGCTCTTGTGTTTGTAAGAGATTGAGGGTGTTCATCTCTTATTTTACTATTTTGATTTTGAGTGGTGAGAGGAGTGAAATTGAGGGATTGTCATTGTATTCTTGTATACTTAATCATTATAGTGGATTCCCTTCAACTAAGGTTGTTGAAGGAGGACTGGATGTAGGCTTGTGATAGTCGAACCAATATAGATTGTTGTCTTGATCTTTTTCTCTTTCTCTTTATCTTTGTTAAATTATTTGCCTTTGATTATTGATTTCAAGTTTCAAGAACTCATAAAGACTTCAAAAAGGGTTAAAACCAATTTACCCTCCCTCTTGGTTTTAGATATAAGGCTTAGCTTTTCTAACACACATGATCCTCACGATTCTTGGAGTAGATGAGTATGTCGTCTATAAAGGCCACAACAAACTTATCCAAAAAAGGCTTGAAGATTATGTTCATATAGTCCATGATCAAGGCAAGAACATCATTCACATCGAATGACATAACTACATACTCATAATGTCCATACCTAGACCTAAAAGCAGTTATCTAAACATGTTATGCTTTGACCAAAATCTGGTGATACCCCGACCTTAAGTCTATTTTGGAAAACACAACTGCTCCCATGCAACTGATATAACAAATAATCTATTCTCGATAGGGGATACTTGTTCTTGATAATTATCTTGTTCAACTATCTGTAGTCGATACACAACCTGGAGCTACCATCTTTCTTCTTAACCAACAACATAGGTGCTCCCCACGACAATACACTTGGCTTGATAAACTTTTTTTCTAGCAACTCTTCAATTTATTTCTTTAGTTCCACCAATTCAGCCGAAGGGAGCCATCCGATAAGGTATAATTGATATTGGCCCTACTCTTGCTACTAGATCAATCAAAAGCTCTACTTCTCTCTAAGGAGGTAATCCTAATACTTCCTCAAAAAACATGTCAGAAAACTCATTCACCACTGATAAATCCAAACTACCACGTTCTTGCTAACGTCTAGATGCATAAGAACAACAAAGCATCTACTACTCTCCTTAACCTCATGCCACACTTGGTGTGATGACAACGACTCTGATTCTTCCTCACTAGGAAATACTACTTCTTGTTACAATCAATAAGAATGTGATTGGTAGTTAGCTAATTTATCTCTAAGATCACATCCAACGCTTGAAGAGGTAGGCATATTAGATTCGCCATGAATTTATGCCCTCTACAACAACTAGACATTTGGCACACAACGTCGATGACTTAATCAATCCAAAGACTGGAGTTAATACCATCAGATCGTACTTCTCTAACAATTAGACCCAACTCGTGCACACAAACATTAGTCACAAAAGAATGTGTCATCCCAAAATCAAACAACAAAAAACTTAGTACACCCAACACCTACAGGCTACATAAGGAAAAACTACTGCTTTGATACCAAATGTATTATCCCAAATTTTCAATAGTATTAACACTAGAACAGTCATAAGAAAAACATATATAAACTTTTACAATCATTCAAACTTAACCATAATAGTATAACATATACTAGAAAAGAGAATAATATCTTTACTAACAAAACGCCTTACACTAGAAAGTTAAAGTGTTGTTAGAGCTATTATCAAAAGAAACTATATACATCTATAAATAGATATATACCACATCAATAACTAAGAAGACTAAGGTTGGTCTGCTGGTCCGTCTCTGCCTCCTAATATCTTATCAAGAGACAGCTCCTCATCTGCTCTCATCGCCTCTTAACACATGCGAAGAGAACCCCTACGCATGAATCTGACCAAAGAATCAAAGGAAAAGGAGCATAAACTTACTTGCTTTATAAGGAAAAATGATCGGATAGAAAAGTAAGGATTCTTCACCGTGATCACTTAGATACCTTCTGATCGTCAAACAGTTCGTCTAGGCGTTACAAATTGTAGAGATAATGTAGACAGAGCTAAGAGAAATGTTTTTAGAGGAAATGTAAGTGTTTTAGATAATGAGACAGATTTAAAAATTTCTATTTATATTATGAAATTATTTAACTTTAAAAAAATATTTAGTCTCATTATTTTAAAACACCTCTCAACTCTAATATCCAATTTTCTAGGGTATTACATTAAACATAAACCATATTTTTTTTTTCAATCTAAATTACCCAAAGAAGCAATGTTTTCTTGCAAATTCTCTTTATAACTAATCAAACGAATATAGAAAAAAGAAATTCAACACAATTTAAAAAATTTTAAAATTTAAATGTGTCGTTCAAATGTTGTAATATTTTTACCTTTCGGATGTTTAACCTAATATAATGAAATTGTATTATTTATGTACTCAAGTTTATGTTTATGTTGTTCAATGTTGTTTCCTGCAAATGTAGTAAGAGGCAAGCAGTAATACCCTATTCGCATTATTTAATTGTTTGACTTCCTGGGGTTGTTCATTTCTATTATTAAATATCCTATTTGCATTTTTTTTAACTTTAAATTATTATTTTTCATGTACATTACAAATAAACCTGATAATTACTATTATTGTTAATAGTAAAATAGTTTATTTTACATCTTTATACATTTTTCTCATGTACATATATCAAATTGGGCATAATAAAATAAAATCATGATAAGTTGATATTTAAGTATGTATAGTGCTTATGATCTCACCTACAAAAATGTCGTCATGATATCTATCGGATATTTATAAGAAAATATTTGCGGATTTTTCTATACATGTATATGTTGATATTTTATATCTAAAAGTTAAATAAAATTGTTTAAAAAAAATTAAAATGGGAACTTAAATAAATGTTTTAATTTTTAAACTACAATTCAAATAACATAATCAATAAAATATTAATACAAATAAGTTTGATTTTCTTAAAAAAATAAATTTAAGAGAATTACCTCAAGATATAAATTTTTAAAATTAATATTTTATAAAATAATTTTATTTTTATAGATCTAAATAAAACAAATAGAAATATATAAAGTCAAATTTTAAACATTCTCTTATAATTATTTCTTTCTAAGCACGATATAGAAACTTTGAAAGAAAAAAAAAAGGAAAAACAAGGAACTATACTAAATCAATGATAAGAAAAATATGGATACAAAACATTAAATCACTTAAATTATTTTTTGTTATTTCATTCATGAAAAACATGAAAAACTTTGAATAACATGTATAATCACAATTCCTCATTATATTAAGAGATTTATTATTAAATATCCTCTCACATTTAAAAGAAGATCTTTGTAACTCATTAGTGCTAGTTTTCTCGAGAATTGAATATTAATTTTTTTTTGGTGGTCTATTCCAATCGAATTTTCTAAAAGTTTGAATTAGTTCATTATCTTTTTTGTATTAAAATCTTCCCTCATCAAATATATTAATCTATTTAGAAATAAATCCCAATCTTTTTGCAAAACAAGCTTCTTTCTTTATACATTAAAAAGTTAGAAATTGTCTTAAAATTATTGAAACTAATTTAGTTGTTGTAATCCGACAAATTGTTTACCGTTGAAGTCAGTAATTCTTGAAAAGACATATTAATAAAAAAAAATTATTGAAACTAATTTAGTTGTTGTAATCCGATAAATTGTTTACCGTTGAAGTCAATAATTCCTGAAAAGACATATTAATAGAAATTGTCTTAAAATTATTGAAACTAATTTAGTTGTTGTAATCCGACAAATTGTTTACCGTTGAAGTCAGTAATTCCTGAAAAGACATATTAATAAAAAAAATCAGATTTAACTTACACATTATCATTAGAAATATCTAAATTATTAATAGAAAAAGATTCCTTCTCAAGCCCAATATTCTCAAAATTAATGACTACAAGTTCATGTTGTGACTAAATAAGAGACATCACCACAATAGGCTTAACTGTATAGGAGGCTAAACCACTAGACGACATACTACACTATAGTACCACATACTCCACTAATAATTTTATTTGGATATCCTGAATTTGAAAAAAAAAAAATACTCATAATATTTACTAATAATTATTAACAACGGGGACCCACAAAAAATACTACGATACCTCTCTACTGATCCCATGAACAAGTGAGAAACTAAATAATCATACTTGTTAGAAATATTATATCTTTTATGTTTCAGTTTATCTTTCAGTTAGTTTGTTATTATTTATTATTTGTATTTTGGGCTTAGCCCATATTTTTTCTATTATAAATAGAGAACCCTATGTGTGTTTAACACAAGGGAGATTAATCCTATATATAATTTTCATTATGTTTAACAATACTCATTATTTTCCGTATCCATTAATAATGACTATTTATAATCGGAAAGAAATTTTACTCGCAAATGTATAGGTGTACATTTTTTTTAATCCTAAATCACACCTCTATCCCTTTTACAACTATAAAATTATATATTTTATCGTAATATAATAGTTTATTGAATAAAACAGGTGCACAGTAGACTTGGACCTTAATTGCGCCTGGCATTTTGGTAGGACGGGTCACATCACATATCCCACAATATTACATCAACAAAAGGAAGGACAGAACGCCAAAAACAACCCACCGTGTTGAATGTTGATACTCCGTTGCCAGCCATATCAATGGGACCGCCCTAGCTAACCACCAAATGAACAACAATAATATAATCATGAAACCACTAACTTTGCTTTCAAAACTATCAATATGTTTATAAAGAAATGAAAGAGTGATTTGGAGAACCAACCGATTCACATGATAGATATAATCAATTACTAATCTAATAAGAATCATTCTTTATTCTACTGTGTAACTACCATCATCACAAATGCAAACCAAAACAAGAAACCTATTATGTATTGATGTCATCTTGATTTCCATAGTTTATGCTAGGTCACTGACTCTAGCATACAAGCCAACGACTCCTATTGTTTGTGTGCTAGGTCACTGATTTCCATAGTTTTTGTATGTATACCATTTGAGCAATAAAACTGAAAAATGGATATTAAATGATCTAATGAATGGTCTGAGAGAAACAATCAAAATTTACAAAGGCAACAAAAACCAGCATCTCAATTTCCAACCCCACCTATGCACACTTGGAAGTATAGACCAAAATATGTAAAGAATCCTAATTGCCCCAAAAAGCTGTTATAACTGCTACCATGGTTTAAGGTCCCCCACAGGGCCAGCAGTCCAATTCAAGACCTTCTCCCCTGGTTTCAAGAAGACACTGCGGTCGTGAGGCAGTTTACGAGCAAGGCCATTCAAAACTTGATGGAAAGCATCTCCCGGTTGCGCTGGTTGAGGGAACAGCATAGCTTGCTTCATGGAAGGGTTGGCAAGTAATCTCTGCTTCCTCAAGATAACTTCTGGTGGAATAGATGTTAATATAGTGTCTAGTTGAGGTACATCTTTTTCATCAACATATACACCTATATCTTCCCATGGGATTGCATCAGCAAATGGAAGAACAATATCATCTGCAATGATCACTGGGATGCAGCCAAATATCACAGCTTCAACCAGTCTTGGGCTCCAAGGGGCCCATCCAAGTGGACACAAGCAGAACACAGCTCGCTGCATGTCCTCATAGTATGTTGTTGGATGCTCTGTTGAAATGTCAAACAGAGGATTGTCCTTAAAGTTCTCCCACACTGCTGCTCTTGCACCTCTGTAACATACCAAAGTCCAGTCAGTTTGAGCCTTCACCATCGTTTTGTTGTTTTTGCTATGAAAGCATGACGACATGGAACCAAACTTCATGCATGATTAAATTACTTAGTTTTCAGTAAGATTACTAGAAAGAACCAATTATAATATGAATGTAGTTGATCTAATTAAGCTTGACTAGTTTCAATAACTAAATACTAAATAAATTTTAAGTCAAAGGATCCAAGTTAGCAGTCTTATGCAAACATGATAGAAAGATAAATGAAAATAAACAACCCTCACATGTCACATGTCCAAATCCCCTCCTTTAAGTTTGTGGGGTGTAAAATATTAGACCTACCTTGCATAGTAGCCACCTTCAGGGTCATTTCCAACATCATAAAAGAGTCCTCGGAAGTAAACAAAAATGGACCTAGGCGTCTTTTCAGGAATGAGGTGAGCGTGCATTTTCTGTGGAGGGGCATATGGAGGAATGGTGATGGAGCCCTCTTTCAGGCAAACATGATTCCTCTGTCCAAATGTCTGAACCAAGGTAGCACGCTGCAGCAATGGAAGAATTCCTCTTTCTATTGCTTTCTCCTCCTGGAACAAAATAACAAGGTAAAAATGCTTGTAACAATATCCATGTACAGCTTTAATAGTGGAATTCAAGGTGCTTCTCACCAAACTCAGGATGATGTGTTTGAATGCTCAATTGAACTAATAGTTGTGTAAATAACAAAATTGAAATGGCACACTAAATTTCTTACTTGATAATGGAAGCATGCTCCAAAGTCATGAGGGGTTACAAAGAAATGATCTGCCCCTTCTGTCCTGTTCCAGTAAGGCCAGTTTGAAGAAATAAGTTGTATGGCACTTCGCATCATTCGTGGAGACTTGAAAGGTAAGGGGAGGCCATTTGGTGTCAAGTCACAAGTGGTGTATACAGGGGTGTAAAACCAATCAGCTTCTTCCGGATTAAGGGTTCGGACAGGGCTAGATAATAGAAACCGGTGCATAAAGATCTCAGCAGCAAACATATGAGTGAGGCATCTAGGGTCCTTTTGCAGAATTTTCTTATTATATTTGCTTGGAAGTTCATAAACAAAAACTTTTAACCTTCCCACTGGATCATCTTCTAACACGTCACCAGCACTACCTACAATTGGTTCAATCACAACATGATTAATACTCTCATTTCTTTACCTAACTATAATATAGCGGATTCTGAATCAAAATTGCGTAACGCAAGTCATTGAGAAATAATACAAAGAATCAAACTTAATATTAACCCCTTCAATTCCAAGCAACCAGGTGAGGTGTATATAGCAACTCTGCTTATGTGTATGTATCACCAGAGTTTTAAATAAAAATTATTTTTTCACCATACTCCCATTCCAACTGTTTAGTCATTGGATTTTTAATCCAACATACGCTACTTCCTGACAATCTGTATGACATTATGCCGAGTTGAATATAACACCATCATAACATCTAAGTACCAACACAGTTAGCAGCAGCATTCTTTCGTGATAGACAATGCATGCAAAGTACACTCATTTTTCACTTAGCTCACCTGCAAGAAAACGGGTACAGAATTATAAGGTTTTAAATAATGATTTTTCATTTAGATCTAATTAACCCATTAAAAAATGAGGTATTCTGTAGAATTTTGAACTTAATTTACATTAAAAAAAAATAGACACAAGGTTTTTTTTTTTTTTTTTGCTGTAATTCTAGCAGAAAAGAGAGGGATATTGTAAACCTACTTTCCTTCAGATTCCAGTGTCAAAATTTAAACATAAAAAGTATGGGAGAAACCCTTTATGTAATTCAGGAAGATCCCAAAATTTAGAAAGACAGTAACCTTCTGGTATTCTACCTTTAATAATGAAGAATGCTTGAAAAAAGGCGTCACTTCAACCTTAACTTAAAATGAAAGTCATTTGCTCCTCCCTTATCATATCAAGCAATAGAAAACACACCAAAGGCAACTGGCATAACAACCTATTTATATTCTTGGGTGAATTTGAGTACCAAGGATCCAGGGACCTACCAATATGTTTCTAAAATGCTCTAAATATATTTTCATAGCTCATCGGAAAAATATCTTTTGTAACCAATATCTTAAAAGCGTCTTCGGTGTGAACATATATGCCTCTTCCAATTGCTAGTACTGGAACATAAGAAGCTTGTGGCAAATGAAGAGGACAACAAAAATCTCTATGAAAAAAACTGGTTTTTCCTTTTCCTCTCCTCATACTATATTACGAAGTATTGCAGTACTAATAAAGGTTAGATTCAGAATCAGGCCACGGCATGATTTAAAATAAGTCAACAAAGGTCAACAAGATCTCGTGCCAATCCATATAACCTTACTAAAGTGAAAAATGACTAAAACACAACCCTAACTTGATAAACAGACCTTTCCGGTGTACGTTTTCTTCGAATTCAGGGACCCATTTCAACACATAACTTATTGTAGCTGGCCCTAGATCCTCCTGCGCCAGATAAGAATCTGTTTTCGCATTGCCGTATATTACAATATAAACAGCTAGACAACACCAGTCCCTGAAATAGATCATACTACAAAGAATTGGGGTCGTGTGTATCCCCAAAATATCAAAACAGAAAATTTTTAGGACATGGTAATAATAATTTCTTAGCTAAATAGATATTTTCCGAATCAACCTAAAACCAAAGTAGATCTTAGCTAAATCCATCTCAACCCGCAAAAACACACCACAGAAAACCATAACAAGAAATTATAAACCATTAAGACAACAAACCGGAATGAAATTCACCAGAACTGAACTCTCTAAGACCACAATCCAATGAAATCAACAAAAGCAAACCAATCCAACAAATCAACAGAACACTGGATAAATCGACCACAGAAAGAATCTGATGAAACAAGTAGAAAGGAGGGCGAAAACAAACTTTGAAGAACCCCACCTGAAATTCTCTCAGTTGGTTGATGTCGACCCAGCTCCACAGCCCCAATGGCAAGAACAGAAGAAGCCAAAAGAAGGCAAAGGAATCCCACCTTCCAAAAATCCATTCTTTTTTCTTTTTTTGTCACCCAGAAACTCCTTGATCCGATTAACCTCGTTGGTGTCTGCAACTGCAAAGAAAGGGAGCTGAGAATATAAGGCAAAAGAAGAAGTCAATTGTGGTCAGCAGAAGAAGGTGGTGTAGGCGATGGTTAAAACGTCACAAGGCAAAGTGGTTGCGAGAGATTTCTTCGCAGTGGAAGAAAGGGATGTGTGTTCTTCCCAGCAACAATGAGAGAGACAGAGAGAGATACGAAAATATTATTTGAGGGACCAAAAGAGAGTGAATTTGCTTTGAAGAAATAAGGACAAAGGGTTTTTCTTAGTGAAAGAAACAGTATGGAAAATGGGTTATTGCTGAAGATTGAAGAAGAAGAAGAGGCTTTTGCCAAAATTTTCTGAATAAGTCTGGTTTTCTTTATTCACGGTTTGATAAGAGGTCCATCTCATAATACCATATTAGGAACCACAATTCAACTACATCACGCGGTGAAGTTCAACCATTACTTCAATTTTGTTGCTTTTCCTTTTTACCCGAACGAGTGTGTATCACTGTGTTTTGAAATTTAACTATAACAGAACCACGTTCTTGATACAATTTGTTCTCGAATTTATTACCGCCATCAAATCAGTGAATTCAAGGTACTAATAAAAGTTTGGTAAAATAGTCTATTTGTCTCTTAAAATTTTCATGAATCCAGTTTGACTCACTTTTAATCCTTAAAAAATATAGAATAAATGGGTAGATTTTCATTATAAATTGATATCAACCCATTTAATCCTTAAAACTAAACTAAACTAAAGTTCAATCATTACCCCTTTAGAACAATCTTTGGGTAATATTTGCTGTGTTTGAATTAGAATTTTTTTTATAGCATTCAAGTAGTGTTTATTGATTTTATTTTATATTATTATTATTCAATTTTTAATTATTACTAGTTTTATTATAATTTAATTATAGAATTAAATTGAATTTTACCTTATTATATATTTAATCACATATCGTTATTAATACATTTTCCATATGTTGATTACTGAGGGGTACGTTAAAAAGAGTTAATTAATTTATAATTCTTAAAAAAAGTGTAAAAATGTTATCTTTTATATCTAAAACTAAGGTTACTTCTTGTTTCATTCTTTGACATTATCATTTTTTTATTCACTTTCTTGTTGATTAACAACCAAATTATTATCATGTTTGTCCATCCAGTGTTATGATGTGATATTATATGGGTAGTTTGTCAAACACTAGTGCAGAAAAACCCTTTAACGTCACTCTTTAAACGTCCAACTCCCGAATATTTCACATAAAAAATGATCGGTGGCACTTCTGTAAATAAGTTAATGTTATAGACGTCTGAACCCCTGTGTCGGACGCCTAATGACCTGACAGGTAAGATAAAAGTTGCGTTGATCCATTGTTTTAGACGTTTGGGCCCCTATGTCGAACGTCTGAGGTTTATATAGACGTCCGAGCCCCAATGTCGGACGCCTAATGACCTATCAGGTAGCTGAAAAGTTGCCCTAATCCATTGCTTTAGACGTCCGACGTTTGGGCCCCCATGTCAGACGACTGATTACCTGATAGGTAGGTGAAAAGTTGCCCTGTTCCATTGCTTTAGACGTTCGGGCCCTATGTCGGACGTCTGATGTCCCTATAGACGTTCGGGCCCCATATATCAGACATATATAGCCTCCGCTAAAATTAAATTTTAAATAGACATAGACGTTTGGCCCCATAAGTCAGACGTTTGATGTCTCTATAGACGTCCGATGGGAGAGGACCCCAACGTCTAAGGTGTTTTATTAAACTTTGCGCGAACTCGGGGCAGTTATGCACATTATTCATCATCATCCTCCTCGCATTTTCTCTCTCGGCTTGGCATTTTCAGGTACGTTTTTTGTCTTTTGGACCATTTAAACTTACTTTTACTCCGATTAAATTAGTCTTTGATGGATTATCTTCCATTTGAACCGATTAAAATGAGTTTTCACTGTGTTTTGGTGTAGTTTTGTTGGTTTCCTTGGGCGGCGATTTCTTCCGTTTTGGGCAGCTTTTTTTTTGCGTTTTCCACTCCTCCAATTCCTCCACTATGTTTGTAATCGGTTAAGAAGGTTAGCATTCTTGTTTAAAAGTTTTTGTCTATGCATGTTATATATTAGCTTTTTGGTATGTACATGTTTTTGGCATTTGGATATGCATGTTATTAACTTTCGAATATGCATGTTATTAACCGTCAAATTTGCATGTTGTTGGCTTTTGGATTTGCATGTTGTTGGCTTTTGTGAGATATACATGTTATTGACTTTTGTGTATGCATGTTATTGGCTTTTGCATGTGCATGTTATTGGCTTTTGAATATGCATGTGATAAAGTTTTGTTGTGTTGTTATGATTGGTATGTTAGATTATTAGTATCTAATTGAGTGAAACTTAGTTCCCATTTGAAATTTAACACAAACGATTAATCTTTTAATCGTTTGTGTTAAATTTTGAATTGTTCGATTGGACAGTTTAGAAAAATTATTTTTCATAATTTGCTATAACATGTACGTTCGAGTTTATGGATAAGATTGACAAAGTTTCGGTTTAGTATTTTTATTGTTCTCCGGATGCATATTTGATTGTGGTCATCCTTGACTACTCTCGTTTCGTGTCTCTCGTTTCGTGTATATCGGAGACCAATGCAAAATGCTACCGAAGTCTTATCAAATTTATGATGTAGACTTCTTTGCACATGTCTTAGAAAATTATGAAAAATAAGTTTTCTGAATGGGTAGGGTCTGACCTTGTGAGAGTTAAAAAACTGAAACTGATGAAGTATATTACGAACATAGTATGTGTTGAGATTGTTCATAGGGAAAGCATTGGTTTAGCTAAACCTACAATCTTAGAGCTTCTGGTTTTTTATGATGACAACACATTATCAATAGCACATGTGTTTATGTGTTACATGCTCATTACTTTCATGTTTATGATTATTTGAGAACATGTTTGTGTTGATTCTGTCATTGGTGCAATTCACTGTATTTTACATGAGATCTTATCTGTGAATGCATGACATATGTTTTAGAAAAGGAAAACCACATGCACTTTTGTTGAACTTATAATATGTGTGATGAGTCAATATTTTCTTGATTTCACTTAACTTATTGTGCTAGATTTAATTAGGGAATTGTGCTAGAATGTCCAGTATTTTCCCACTTTTACTAATTGTGCTTAATTTGACCAGAAATTCTTATTTTAATTAATTTGAATTATCTGAGACTAATTATTTGCATTATTAATTGTAGGGAAATTGTTGGATAATATTTTGGGACTTAAAGAGAAATGTCACAACAATTAATTTTAAGCTAAAAAGGAAGAGAGGTGTGGATTTCATTTTTAGAGGTGCTGGGAGTGCATACGAAGTAGCTAATTTCATTTTGGGCTTGGAGGAGTGGATTTCAAGTGGTGTGTGGTGGAGAATTAATAGAAGAGCACCGACCCACATTTGGTTTAGCTTTAGAGGGAGGTGCACAAGGGAGCTGGATGGAACGTGAGAGCATGCACCTACACGCTTTTGGCTGGGCTTTTAAAAATATTTGTTTGGAAGAAGAGCAACAGCAGTTTGGTGTCACGTGGAGAAGGGGAGAGAGCTGGGATGTGGAAGTGGGAGGCCACGCACATCAAGGACACCACCCAGGATTAAGTGCTACTGCCACCTCTTAAAGGTCCAGCAGTGATGCACAAATTTATGATCACCAAAATATGATATCACAAACTTGTTTAACAATCGGCAAGTATGACCGAATCGTTTCAAGTAATAAACTCGGTAAGACCAAGTATCGTTCTCCCAAAGGACTCACGGCCTAGTTTAGTGATAACAGTTGAAAAACTGTTATTTTCATGCTTAAAATTGACACTAAAAGCAACCTTTATACTTAGAAACTAGCTTGAAATCATACTTTTCTTCATATTTTCAGAAATAAGAGAGCTGGACAGGTTTATGCTTGATTTCAGTGTTTTTGTGCAGGTTTTAAGGTGAATTTAGTGAAAGAAGTGAAGAAGGAGAGAGATGGAATCAGAAAAGACATCAAAAAGTGCAAAAGGAGAAGTCGCAAGTACCGCTCAGCGGCAGTTTACCGCTGAGCGGCACTCAGGAGCTCACGGGAGGACCGCTGAGGGGCAAAATGGCCGCTGAGGGGAAGAAACTACTCACGCACTTACCGCTGAGCGGCACTTTACCGCTGAGCGGCACACTTATGGGCTTGGACCTAGATTTTTTGTAATTTTAGAATAGTATATAAGCTTTNGAGTGAATTTGCTTTGAAGAAATAAGGACAAAGGGTTTTTCTTAGTGAAAGAAACAGTATGGAAAATGGGTTATTGCTGAAGATTGAAGAAGAAGAAGAGGCTTTTGCCAAAATTTTCTGAATAAGTCTGGTTTTCTTTATTCACGGTTTGATAAGAGGTCCATCTCATAATACCATATTAGGAACCACAATTCAACTACATCACGCGGTGAAGTTCAACCATTACTTCAATTTTGTTGCTTTTCCTTTTTACCCGAACGAGTGTATATCACTGTGTTTTGAAATTTAACTATAACAGAACCACGTTCTTGATACAATTTGTTCTCGAATTTATTACCGCCATCAAATCAGTGAATTCAAGGTACTAATAAAAGTTTGGTAAAATAGTCTATTTGTCTCTTAAAATTTTCATGAATCAAGTTTGACTCACTTTTAATCCTTAAAAAATATAGAATAAATGGGTAGATTTTCATTATAAATTGATATCAACCCATTTAATCCTTAAAACTAAACTAAACTAAAGTTCAATCATTACCCCTTTAGAACAATCTTTGGGTAATATTTGCTGTGTTTGAATTAGAATTTTTTTTATAGCATTCAAGTAGTGTTTATTGATTTTATTTTATATTATTATTATTCAATTTTTAATTATTACTAGTTTTATTATAATTTAATTATAGAATTAAATTGAATTTTACCTTATTATATATTTAATCACATATCGTTATTAATACATTTTCCATATGTTGATTACTGAGGGGTACGTTAAAAAGAGTTAATTAATTTATAATTCTTAAAAAAAGTGTAAAAATGTTATCTTTTATATCTAAAACTAAGGTTACTTCTTGTTTCATTCTTTGACATTATCATTTTTTTATTCACTTTCTTGTTGATTAACAACCAAATTATTATCATGTTTGTCCATCCAGTGTTATGATGTGATATTATATGGGTAGTTTGTCAAACACTAGTGCAGAAAAACCCTTTAACGTCACTCTTTAAACGTCCAACTCCCGAATATTTCACATAAAAAATGATCGGTGGCACTTCTGTAAATAAGTTAATGTTATAGACGTCTGAACCCCTGTGTCGGACGCCTAATGACCTGACAGGTAAGATAAAAGTTGCGTTGATCCATTGTTTTAGACGTTTGGGCCCCTATGTCGAACGTCTGAGGTTTATATAGACGTCCGAGCCCCAATGTCGGACGCCTAATGACCTATCAGGTAGCTGAAAAGTTGCCCTAATCCATTGCTTTAGACGTCCGACGTTTGGGCCCCCATGTCAGACGACTGATTACCTGATAGGTAGGTGAAAAGTTGCCCTGTTCCATTGCTTTAGACGTTCGGGCCCAATGTCGGACGTCTGATGTCCCTATAGACGTTCGGGCCCCATATATCAGACATATATAGCCTCCGCTAAAATTAAATTTTAAATAGACATAGACGTTTGGCCCCATAAGTCAGACGTTTGATGTCTCTATAGACGTCCGATGGGAGAGGACCCCAACGTCTAAGGTGTTTTATTAAACTTTGCGCGAACTCGGGGCAGTTATGCACATTATTCATCATCATCCTCCTCGCATTTTCTCTCTCGGCTTGGCATTTTCAGGTACGTTTTTTGTCTTTTGGACCATTTAAACTTACTTTTACTCCGATTAAATTAGTCTTTGATGGATTATCTTCCATTTGAACCGATTAAAATGAGTTTTCACTGTGTTTTGGTGTAGTTTTGTTGGTTTCCTTGGGCGGAGATTTCTTCCGTTTTGGGCAACTTTTTTTTTGCGTTTTCCACTCCTCCAATTCCTCCACTATGTTTGTAATCGGTTAAGAAGGTTAGCATTCTTGTTTAAAAGTTTTTGTCTATGCATGTTATATATTAGCTTTTTGGTATGTACATGTTTTTGGCATTTGGATATGCATGTTATTAACTTTCGAATATGCATGTTATTAACCGTCAAATTTGCATGTTGTTGGCTTTTGGATTTGCATGTTGTTGGCTTTTGTGAGATATACATGTTATTGACTTTTGTGTATGCATGTTATTGGCTTTTGCATGTGCATGTTATTGGCTTTTGAATATGCATGTGATAAAGTTTTGTTGTGTTGTTATGATTGGTATGTTAGATTATTAGTATCTAATTGAGTGAAACTTAGTTCCCATTTGAA
>NW_025913973.1:0-13508 GCF_018835915.1 Vigna umbellata
TCTTTTCCATTGATCAAATTCATGCATACATGTTTAATTACTATCTTTTGCATTTAAAATCTACAATCAATTGTTCACAAGTCTCAAATAATCAACAAATCATATAGCTAACTAGGACGTGAGTCCTTTGGGAAAACGATACTTGGTCTTACCTAGTTTTATTACTTGATACGATTCGGTCACACTTGCCGATTGTTAAACAAGTTTGTGGCGCCGTTTTTCGGTGTTCATAAATTTGTCATTAATCATATGACACAAGCAAGCAAGTAGTTCAATCATAGAAACATGGGCAAAATCATTCATGCTTTCAAAAGAATAGCAATCATTCACAACAAATACTCTAGAGTTCAAAACCTCACATATAAGCTAATTCAATGTTCCACATACACCAAATACACATCATGCTTAGTATCATAATCACAATCATAACATCATGCATCTGTTCACACAGTTTGTGAACAACCACCTGTATATCAACATCTTGTGCAACATCTCAACATTAGTCAATATCAAAGCATCATCACGCAATACTCTTCATGCACAAATCAATATCAAACCATCGCAGCAGATATAAGTCTCAAACTAAGTGCATCAACACCTATTCTGAAAACAGAAGCAAAATAAAGTTCATAAAAATAAAAAGACAAGTTTAGAAAACTGGGTTGCCTCCCATTAAGCGCTTCTTTAATGTCACTAGTTTGACCCAATAAGCTCATGGATCAACCAACTTCATAACTGTGGAAAGGCGTTCCACTTCTCCTCCTAAATAGTGTTTGAGACGTTGACCATTCCCTACCCAACTTCTTTGTGGATACTATGCTATCAGACACTTACTCATGAGTGTTGATGAAAAGGGTATACACCTACTGATGGGTGTTGGTAAAAAAGATTTGAATCTACTGAAGGGTGTTGGAGGATTTTGGGTCAGGCTCGTGACGTTAAACAAGCGCTACTTGGGAGGCAACCAAGTTGATTGACTTTATCTTTGTTTGTTTGTTTTAATTTTGCTTTAGTTGCATTATAGGGGTTGAATGTTTGAGTGATGTTAGAAACTAAATGCATTGGGGTACTGAGGGGCATTGGTAAAGGACACATAGGACAACCTAGGAAGAAGGAGAGTTGGTGTCGCAAATGCCGCTCAGCGGTAATTACCGTTGAGCGCAAACGTGGCAGATTTGGCCCATTAGGTCTTTTTCATACCCTAGGGCGCAATTTAGTAGTAACTTTCAGATTTCACTCCTCTCACACACTCTCAAGCACTCTCCCAAGTGTTCTCTTCATTTTTCCCTTCTTCCCCCTTCACAAAAACTCTCTTCTACTCACTTTTGCATCAAGTTTCCATCCAAGTTTGGGGTTTGGTGAGAGCATTGCTATTAGGGGCTGATTTCTTCAAATTCCTAGAACATTCTTCACTCATCTAGCATCTCCACCCAAGTAAGTATAAGCATTTTACATTATAGGGTTTTTGAAAGCATGAATTGGTATGAACATGGTTGTCTAAGCATGATTCTTGAAGGATTTTGATTTTTATGCATGATTAGATGAATTCAATGTTCTTTGGACCAATTAAACTACTTGATTTGGGTCTGGAACTAGGAAGAATGCATGTGGGTGGAGACTAGGAGCATTTTTGCAAGATTTTGAAAAATATGCAGAATCGCCGCTCAGTATAAACACACTCTTTCACCCCCTAGAGGAGGATTTAGGATGCTACAGCTCCTTTCTCACCTTTCTAGGGTTCTATCTTTTCACTCTTTCATTTAATTCATATAGTTTCACCATGAATATGGTGAACTAAAAATTTATTGTTGTTGGGGAATCAATGTAGTCCTTTTGAAACTCTCATGTATGGAATTTGTTCTTCAAAATCTTCTTTAAGATATGTGCTTTCTTTCGTTAATTGTTAGGGTTTTTTCTCTTTGCTCAAGGCATGGATTGTTTAACTCATTTGATGTCATGATCATTGATTTTTTCGATATCATGTGGACACATACGGGGAAATCTAGATCTGGGGAATCTCTCCCAATAGTAGTATAAACCTAGACATAGGAGTATGATGGTTGGTTTCCTTTAAGCTTCTGTTCACTATAATGCATGATTAATTGCTAGGGAGACAAGACATTGTAAACTAGTGATTATGATTAGGCTTTCTTCACCGAGACATCGGGTTTAAGGTAATTTAGAAAGTGACATTAACTATTAATGAAGAAAGATGAATTCCTAAATACATGAGAGTAGATAAGGATGAAATTGATAAACCCCAACAACATAATCATCCATATATTTCAATTCACGTGTTTTGTTTCTTCTTACCATTGATCAATTCATGCATACGTATTTACTTTTGAGTATTTGCATCTAAATCTTAATCAATCGGTTTTACAAGTCTTAGCTAATCAATAAACCACACAACTGTCTAGGTCGTGAGTCCTTTGGGAGAACGATACTTGGTCTTACCAGGTTTATTACTTGATACGATTCGGTTACACTTGCCGAGGGTCTAACAAGTTCTTGACTCCGTTTTCGGGGATTAGAGAATTGTTCATCACCGCTAAGGGCCAAAACTGCAGCTGGGCGTCAATTTTGAAGACCCGCACTTACCGCTGAGGGGCAAAAGTGCCGCTAAGCGCCATTGATTTGGGCTTGAGCCTATTTTCTGTAATTCTTAATAAACTATATAAGGCTTTAGTCAACCTAGGGTTAGTATCTTTGGACATTAAGAGGCAAAATCACACTTTCTTCACCCCTTGGAGGAGGATTTTGGATGCTCAAGCTCTATTCTTCAACTTCTAGTGTTCTATCTTTCATTCTTTCATTGTTTTTCATCTAGTTTCACCATGTCTATGGTTAACTAAACTTTCATTGTTGTTGAGGAACCGATGTAATCCTTTGAAACTCTCATGTATTGAATTGATTCTTTAATTTATATGCTTTCTTTCATTAATTGTTAGGGTTTTTCTTCTATATATATGCATGCTTTGTTTAACTTATTCAATTGCATGATCATTGATGTTATTTGTATGGACACATACAAGTACCTCTAGAACTGAGGAAATTCTCCCAAGAGCAATATTGCCTAGACATAGGGATAGGAGGATTGGTTGCCTTTAAGCTTCTGTTCGAATGTAACGCATGAATAATTGCTAGGGAGACAAGACATTGTAAACTAGTGATTAAGAGTAGGCTTTCTTCACACAGACATCGGGTTTAAGGTAAATTAGAAACTGGCATTAACATTAATGAAGAAAGATGAATTCTTGAATACATGAGAGTGGATAGGATGAGTTGGAAACCCCAACAACATAATCATTCATATTTTACATTAATCACTTTTGCATCTTTCAATCCAATTGATCAACACATGCATTCATATTTACTTTTCAGTATTTGCATCTAAACCTAAAAGCTTTTGTTTACAAGTCTAATTTAATCAAGAAATCACATAACTGTTTAGGCCGTGGGTCCTTTGGGAAACGATACTTGGTCTTACCATTTTATTATAACTTGATACGATTTGGTACACTTATCGAGTGTTAACAATAACTTTTGTATGATTGCACTTCAATGGTCTCCTTTCCAATGTATTTTCTTTCCTTCGTGAGGAGCTCCTTCAAAAACTTTGCATACGAAGGCGTCTATTGCAATTCTTTAGAGAAAGGTATAGTGATCTCCAGTTTCTTAAAAATCTCCATGAACCGCTCAAGTTGTTTTTCTTTCTCCTTCCTTGAATAAGTCTTTGGATAAGGAAGGAGTGTTTCAACATCCCCACCTTTAGCTTTTTCTTTTTTTCTTTCATCCACCTCTTCTTTCTTTTTTTCTCCCTCAGTTCTCTCTTTTTACTCAATTACTTTTTTCGCACTCACATTTTATTTCTCTCTTCTCTTTATTTTTCTCTCATCTAACACTTTTCCACTTCTAGTAACAATGGTCTTACACTCTTCCCTAAGATTAATTTTTGCATTCCTCTCACAACCCTCTATCTTGTTGACCAATTGCCCAATGTGCATCTTCATACTTTTAAACGCAACCTCCATATTCTTACTATAAGATAAGCTCATTTTCATGAATTGCTGAAAGGTTTCCTCAAGCTTCGTGGTCTTCTCAGATGGAGTAGGTTGTTGCTGCCATCGTTGCTATTGCCACTGAACCAGTGAAACATTCTGTATCTCTTGTGACAATAGAAAAAGTTTCTTTGTCACTTCTTCCAACTGTTGAGTGATAATTTTATTTTGTGCAAGCAAGGCATCTTGAGATTGTAGTTGTCGAACTCCCTTCTGTTGAGGTGAAGCTCCTCTTTCACTATGCACCTCGTTATCATTAGTAGCCATGTTATCAATCAAGTCAAAAGCTTCCTCTAGAGTCTTACACTTAATATTGCCTCCAACTGAGGCATCTAGCATCAATTTCGTTTGTGAACCTATACCTCCAAGGAAAAGAATGACTAATTGTTGAGAGGGTCGCACCTCCCACAAAAGTTGTGCATAAAAGAATGCAGTATAATGCTAGGCAGTGACTCCTAGGTCGTCTCTCAAGGACCAAATGTGGTTCGAGTCTTAGGTCAAACACGTAGTAGGGGGGGTTTGTGAAGATTTTTGAGAATGCAATTGAACTAAATTAAAACACGAACATAAATACGGATGTAAACACAGAAATAAACACAGAGTTAAAATGGTTGGTTATTTAAGCTAACGTCACAACTAAATTAACACAGCTAAACAGAATAGACAGCATTAAAGTGAAAAGTGCTTGAACCAATTTAAAATGCAACATCAAGCTAAACAATTAAATGCAAACTAAGAATGGCAGGCAATTGAAAAGAATGCTTAACAAAATTTAACATTAAATGCTTGAAGAAGCAAGGAAAACTAAAACCTTCACTCCATTTAACCGTGACAACACACCACTTCTCTCTTTTCAAATGAAATCAGCACCTCATTATATGCTGAACGTGATCTCTCCCTGCCACCAACTCCGTGACAGCTGCTCAACGTGTGCCTCACTTCTTCCAGGATGCTCAGCGTCCACACAATTAAAATGCAATGTAATGTGTTTTTTTTTATCCAAATGGAATCAGCACTTTTTCTACAAGAAAGAAAATACTCGTGCACCTACCTACCCATCAAATCACCTTTCATTCTCTATTCCAGCTAAGCTAAATAGAAATAAATTCCTAAAGTCAATCACCGTTCCATTTCTCTTCATGCAAAGTGAGTCACACTTCACTTTTCTTCCAGCAAGCCGTGACCATGTGCAAAATCAACATCACCGTTCATGCATCTAAAAGAAAGAAAAAAAAAAAAAANAGGCAAAATCACACTTTCTTCACCCCTTGGAGGAGGATTTTGGATGCTCAAGCTCTATTCTTCAACTTCTAGTGTTCTATCTTTCATTCTTTCATTGTTTTTCATCTAGTTTCACCATGTCTATGGTTAACTAAACTTTCATTGTTGTTGAGGAACCGATGTAATCCTTTGAAACTCTCATGTATTGAATTGATTCTTTAATTTATATGCTTTCTTTCATTAATTGTTAGGGTTTTTCTTCTATATATATGCATGCTTTGTTTAACTTATTCAATTGCATGATCATTGATGTTATTTGTATGGACACATACAAGTACCTCTAGAACTGAGGAAATTCTCCCAAGAGCAATATTGCCTAGACATAGGGATAGGAGGATTGGTTGCCTTTAAGCTTCTGTTCGAATGTAACGCATGAATAATTGCTAGGGAGACAAGACATTGTAAACTAGTGATTAAGAGTAGGCTTTCTTCACACAGACATCGGGTTTAAGGTAAATTAGAAACTGGCATTAACATTAATGAAGAAAGATGAATTCTTGAATACATGAGAGTGGATAGGATGAGTTGGAAACCCCAACAACATAATCATTCATATTTTACATAAATCACTTTTGCATCTTTCAATCCAATTGATCAACACATGCATTCATATTTACTTTTCAGTATTTGCATCTAAACCTAAAAGCTTTTGTTTACAAGTCTAATTTAATCAAGAAATCACATAACTGTTTAGGCCGTGGGTCCTTTGGGAAACGATACTTGGTCTTACCATTTTATTATAACTTGATACGATTTGGTACACTTATCGAGTGTTAACAATAACTTTTGTATGATTGCACTTCAATGGTCTCCTTTCCAATGTATTTTCTTTCCTTCGTGAGGAGCTCCTTCAAAAACTTTGCATACGAAGGCGTCTATTGCAATTCTTTAGAGAAAGGTATAGTGATCTCCAGTTTCTTAAAAATCTCCATGAACCGCTCAAGTTGTTTTTCTTTCTCCTTCCTTGAATAAGTCTTTGGATAAGGAAGGAGTGTTTCAACATCCCCACCTTTAGCTTTTTCTTTTTTTCTTTCATCCACCTCTTCTTTCTTTTTTTCTCCCTCAGTTCTCTCTTTTTACTCAATTACTTTTTTCGCACTCACATTTTATTTCTCTCTTCTCTTTATTTTTCTCTCATCTAACACTTTTCCACTTCTAGTAACAATGGTCTTACACTCTTCCCTAAGATTAATTTTTGCATTCCTCTCACAACCCTCTATCTTGTTGACCAATTGCCCAATGTGCATCTTCATACTTTTAAACGCAACCTCCATATTCTTACTATAAGATAAGCTCATTTTCATGAATTGCTGGAAGGTTTCCTCAAGCTTCGTGGTCTTCTCAGATGGAGTAGGTTGTTGCTGCCATCGTTGCTATTGCCACTGAACCAGTGAAACATTCTGTATCTCTTGTGACAATAGAAAAAGTTTCTTTGTCACTTCTTCCAACTGTTGAGTGATAATTTTATTTTGTGCAAGCAAGGCATCTTGAGATTGTAGTTGTCGAACTCCCTTCTGTTGAGGTGAAGCTCCTCTTTCACTATGCACCTCGTTATCATTAGTAGCCATGTTATCAATCAAGTCAAAAGCTTCCTCTAGAGTCTTACACTTAATATTGCCTCCAACTGAGGCATCTAGCATCAATTTCGTTTGTGAACCTATACCTCCAAGGAAAAGAATGACTAATTGTTGAGAGGGTCGCACCTCCCACAAAAGTTGTGCATAAAAGAATGCAGTATAATGCTAGGCAGTGACTCCTAGGTCGTCTCTCAAGGACCAAATGTGGTTCGAGTCTTAGGTCAAACACGTAGTAGGGGGGGTTTGTGAAGATTTTTGAGAATGCAATTGAACTAAATTAAAACACGAACATAAATACGGATGTAAACACAGAAATAAACACAGAGTTAAAATGGTTGGTTATTTAAGCTAACGTCACAACTAAATTAACACAGCTAAACAGAATAGACAGCATTAAAGTGAAAAGTGCTTGAACCAATTTAAAATGCAACATCAAGCTAAACAATTAAATGCAAACTAAGAATGGCAGGCAATTGAAAAGAATGCTTAACAAAATTTAACATTAAATGCTTGAAGAAGCAAGGAAAACTAAAACCTTCACTCCATTTAACCGTGACAACACACCACTTCTCTCTTTTCAAATGAAATCAGCACCTCATTATATGCTGAACGTGATCTCTCCCTGCCACCAACTCCGTGACAGCTGCTCAACGTGTGCCTCACTTCTTCCAGGATGCTCAGCGTCCACACAATTAAAATGCAATGTAATGTGTTTTTTTTTATCCAAATGGAATCAGCACTTTTTCTACAAGAAAGAAAATACTCGTGCACCTACCTACCCATCAAATCACCTTTCATTCTCTATTCCAGCTAAGCTAAATAGAAATAAATTCCTAAAGTCAATCACCGTTCCATTTCTCTTCATGCAAAGTGAGTCACACTTCACTTTTCTTCCAGCAAGCCGTGACCATGTGCAAAATCAACATCACCGTTCATGCATCTAAAAGAAAGAAAAAAAAAAACTAATTCCCCTAGTGCTGCTGGAGAGAAACCGAGAGCCCTTCCAGGCCGTGACACCTCCAGCTTCAATGCTTCCAGCCGTGTCATCATCGCGCAACACCTTCCAAGCCGTGCTAGCTCCTATCCATTCTCCGTGCACACCATTCTCTCCCTCTCGGTCATTGCTCTAATCACTTTCCCATCACAAGCTCTTCATCTCTGAATCATCACTTTCTCCCTGCTTCCAAGCATAAAGCTTCTCCAGCAAAAATGAAAAGGGCCGTGTGCATCCACACACTTCACCTACCAGCTTGCTTCATTCTCAAAATAAAGTGGCCATGAGTAAATCAGCAAATAGAAGTGAAAATCAGCTGTTAATTCTTCATCCAAAAACAGCGTTCCAGTCAAGAAATGAAAGACTTCAATCAAAGTGCATAAAAACTGAAAAACCCAGAGTGTTGTTCTTCCATTCTATAAATTGTAATAGCGTGAATACACCTCCCAGTTTTTACATTTTTTTTTTCAGAAACGTTCCAAGCACAAGCCTAAGAAAAACATAAAAAAAAAACTCAGAGAATGGCCAGTGGCGGCTCCCTCATGAAGCGTGATACCCTCGCTCCAGGCCGAGACCCCCCCTCCTTTTTTTCACACTACTAAAGCCCTTTCAATATGAAAAAGTGCATCCCCTCGTGCGTGTGTTGCTACAAGCCTTGGTGGACTCTTCCGTGTGCTCACCAAATTGCTGAACGTCACCTCTGCTGGACCGAGAGTTGCACCCACAAGCTGCTGTGCTGGACGTGCAACGAAGCTGCTGGGTGCGGACGTGGCTGTGTGGTGTTGCTGCTGGATCTGTGCTGGATGCACCCCCAAACTGCTTCCCACACCTCAAGTTTGCTTCCGGAAATCCTCCGCTTGCTGGACCGTGTGCATGAATCCCAACCAGCTGGATTGTGATGCTTTCTCATTGTCACCCCCATCCACATGGGCTGCTCCTTGCTGGACGTGCTTTCATTTTTTTTAGAAAGTCCATCTCCATGTGCAACTCCTAAAATGAAATCTGCACCTCCTTAGCATGTTGCAATAAAATCAACACTTTAATTTTTTTTTTATTGTCCTCCAAATGTTTCAAATGTTCCAAAATTTTCCCTGCAATTAATAATGCGAATAATTAGCTCAAATAATTCAAATTAATTAAAATTAGAATTTCTAATCAAATTAAGCACAATTAGTAAAAACGGAAAAATACCGGACGTTTTAGCACAATTCCCTGATTAAATTCGGTACAATAAGCTAAGTGAAATTGAGAAAATATTGACTCATCACTAATGATGCTTCATCAAAGCCATGCGTGGGCGTCTTCCTCAGCAAACTCTTATGTCTATCCCATGCTTGACCACTAAATTGGCGCTCAACGGTGGCGCTTAGGCGTGAAACAGTGGTTGCAACATTAAATTGGCGCTCAACGCCCCAAAATGGCGCTCAGCGCTATCTACTATTCTTCTATGTGCTACTTTTCCCACCTTTCCTGACTCCAACTCCTTGCTACTTCAACTTCTTCATCCAATTCATCTAAATTCATATCAAAAAAAGGAAAACAAAGAATAAAACCAATAATACCACCTTCAACTCTCTTATTCTCACAACTTAAGCAAAAACATGATTTCAAGCTAGTTTCTAAGTCATAAAGGGTGTTTTTAATATAAAAATAACGGTATTTCAACCGTTATCAATAGTTAACGTCGGTGACTTTCCAAATTCGACGTTAATATCTTCGTTTCTTACAATGGCATTTATGATGGCAACAAACTTTCCTTTGCCCATATAAAGTAGACGTCGAATAGTTTCAGACTTCGATTTTAATCTTCTCGTTTGTAACAATAGCATTTATCAAGACTAACCAAATACACTTTCCAATGCAATGTTTACGTCAAAGACTATCCAAATTCGACGTGAATATCTTCGTTTCTAAAAAGAGCATTTATCATGACCAACAGACATAGACGTCAATCAATGTCTAAGTGTGACGTCAAAGGTCAAGACCATTTTCTTTAAATACAGGTTCAGATCCTTAACCTAGACCTTATAAAAATTTGGAGTAACCTGTCACTCTGTTAACATTTTGTCTTTGGTTTTCTCTTAGCTCTTTCAAGGTCACCAAAGTTTGGGTGATGCATGAAGGAGCAAAAGAAATCCAAAGAAATAAGTTAACAGATTTGGGTTTCATTTCAAGTAGTACCATTTGAAAACCTACATTACACTAAACGCATGATGGAAAACAAGAGGAAATGTTAACACTTATGAATTTCAAAAACATTCTCCATTGTTTTTCTATTTTTTTTATTTATTTCCTGTGTTTCGTTTTAATGTATTGTTTCTTGTTTCGTGTTCATGTTTGACGCTATGTTTTGTAAAAAGAAATCCTCTATGATATAGGACGTCGAATAGAAAGCGAATTTGGTGACAACCTTTAATAGGGAACTTAAAAATTAATAAACTTCAGGTTTTAAAATGAATACTTTTAAAGTTGACGTCGCTTATAGTTAAAATGCGACGTTCATGTCTTCGTTTTTAGAAACCAACATTCCCATATAAAGTAGACGACACATATTGTAAAAATTGGACGTGAATCTCTTCGTTTCTACTAACAACATTTATCATGACCAGCAAACTTCCTTTCCCATATTAAGTAGACGTCGAGTTGTGTTACAACTGGACGTAAATCTCTGTTACAACATTTATCATTATTTATCATATTAAGTGGACGTTAAGTATTGGCATAATTCGACGTTCATCTCTTTGTTTCTAATGGAAAAATAAATGTCCAAGCCCCCATAGAATTTGACATTTGGTTGTTGGTTTAAAAGAAAAAGAAAATAATAATAAAAAGGGACTGACCCTTTGTTTTCTACAGGCAAATAAAACGTTGAAGCCCCAGCAGTATACGTCGTCATATAGTTTGATTAAAAGAAAAAAAAGGAATTACATAGTGGCGCGATGGTTTCAATAATTACCACCATAGAACGTCATGTTGTCATGGTGTTCGACGTGCTATCCTGAACTTATATTTAATTTGTAAATGTATCATGTATCATAGTCAGAAACTAGATTCTTAAACCCTTGCTGTAAATCTCTAAATCCTATTCTCAAATGGCTTATTTATCTTCACGGCGTGGAAAGAAGGTTGCACAGGTTGTAAGAAATGCTAGTCTAAATGGGTGGATCAATGATGACGAAGAACGACACAAATTTGGAGGTTATAGAAAACTCTTTAAGTTGGTCCCTCACAAGTTCTTGGATCTGGAATTATTCAAAAGTGAAGGGTTTATTTTTCAAGAATAGCTTGTAGATGTGAGTCTTGCAAAATTTGTTCAAATGACTAGTGATTGTTATCCTGACTTGGTAGAAGTCTTCTACCACAATCTGAAGGTTTTCAATGGTGTCATATGCTCTCGGGTGAAAGGTGTCAATATTAAAATTGATGATGAAATATGACTATCTTTTACTGGTCTCAAAGTAGAAGGCTTTATGTCTCATGAAAAAAAATTTGAACTCAACCAATGGACCAACAAGAAGATTTACAAGGAATTTCTGAGATATCCAAAAAGGCTAAAGGCATACAAGCCGTATCTACTTGGTGGTTTGAAAATGGAAGAAAAATGTGTGTTTTTGTACTTGCTTGGGTAATACTACCTGGAAGAGGTAGACCTGATCGTCTAACTACTGAAGATTTACTTTTGGTTCATGCCAAAAAAACCTGGATACTAACCAACTGGGTTGTCATTATGAGTGATCACATGATTGAAATTGCTAGTCATCGTGGACATAATCTGCCCTATGGTGTTTTTATCAGTAGTGTATTAAAGCATCATCAAGTTTATCTTACTGCTGAAAAGAAATTTGGGTGTACCAAATCAAATGAAATAGGAAGAGCGGCATTGACCTTTAGAAAACAAAAGATGGCTTGGGGTTCAACAATGTTCGTACACCTATTGAGGATGTTGATGAAACTCCTTTTATCTTCACTCCACACACTAAGTTTGAAAGATTTGTTGCGAATCAATTTCGAAGGCTTTCAACAAGAATTTTAAAAGTTGAAAACTCCGTGATCATGATTCACAAGAAACTAGATGAAGATGCTCTCAGAACTCCCTCAGCAAGTGAATTTGGGGATGAAGAAGACACAAAAGAAGTGGAGTCTATGGAGACATCTGACTCAAATTAGGATTTCATTTTTTTATTATGTTTAATGTTATTATGTTTTTCATTTTTTAACTATACTATTTATCTTTTTGTGGTTTAGTTTTCATTTTTTTATTATGTTTAGTGTTATTATGCTTTTCTTTTGTTTTTGTTTTCATTTATGAACATACGTTCTATAAATATGGATTTTGTTTTGAAATCCTTGAAGTTGTTTTACGTGGAACTATTAAAAAACTCTACTGGTAGAAAAAAACTCCAAGACAATTTAAAAAACGAATCATACATTATTAAATGATGAAGTTGAACAACTTTTTTATATAATTATTTTAGATCTTAAAATTGTTTCAGCATTAAACATATTGTGAACAATATTTATTTTTCCTTAGCACTTCCCTTTCACTAACATATCTTAACCATTTCTGTACTATAAAAAACATTTTGTTGACTTGAATTTGAAAGGCCACCTTCATATGAACTGAGGCTGAATGCGCCACTTTCAAATTCAAGTTAGTAAATTGCAATTTGAAGAACATAAATGCTTCGAAATCAAGGAAAAGAAAATGCAAAGGAAATAAAAAAACATGAATCCTAATATGTTGAACATGGAAATAGGAGGCAAGGGATTATGTGAAATGCATTATTTATGAACAGGGAAATAGGAGGCAAGGGATTATGAAACGATGACGTTGAACTTGCTAAGAAATAGACGTACATTATATCATGAAATAACAGTATGTCGTGTAATTATGCTTAGTAATTGCCACAGTCCATCATCTTGTATGAACGTCGAAACCCAACCGAATTTGAAATTCAAATATCATTTAGTGAAAAAGTAATAAATCTCTTTTGATTCACATAAGAACTAATTGACGTCCAGCCCCTCAAAAATCAACGTGAAAAACGTCGTTGGTAATAACACACCATTAATGCTCCCAACTACTCCAATTCCCATCATGTCGAAGCCCCACAAACTTCAACGTGCTATTGAATGATTAAAAAGTAAAAAGAAAAAAAGAATAAAAAGGGCACGACCTTTTGCTTCTGGCTGAAGAAGAAAACGTCGAAGCCCTAGAGCCTTTGAAGTAATATTACAGCCCTTTCCATGAGGTGATTCGTACTAATTTGGTATGTTGAATGACAATTAGGGTCGAGGTGGATAAAAATACTAACTCACCTATTAGATATTCATTTTTTTTCCAAGTTTTATGTTTTTTTACATTTCTTTTTTCATACCATATCCATAATGTTTAAACTTTCTTTTCTTCAGCCCCTTTTATCTCACACAATAAAATAATAATATGTTTTCTTTTTTTATTTAAATTTCATTTCATGTCTTATATTTATTAAAAAAATTAGTTGATATATTTATTGCATGTCAATAATTTTTTTTCTTTTATTTTTGATGGCAATCTCCTTGGCTAGGTTGGGCCAAAACTAGGAGATGTGCATG
>NW_025913977.1:0-14742 GCF_018835915.1 Vigna umbellata
CATTCGTGCATGATGATAACGACAATTGCATAAGCACGTATGCTATTATTAGAAACAACCATCGTGGATCAAGATAACGATTAGTAGTTGTTATAGTTGATGTTGATTTCGATATGATATTACGACCAATTGCAGTTGTTTTGACCAAAATTTATAACCATACATAAAGAAGATAGAATTTTGATTAGTGATCCTCAAAACTTTTGGTTCAGAATGATTACCTTGTCCCTTGATGTAAATGAAATTAATCTCCTAATTTAGATAATCTGATATCAAATTAACTGTTAACCCATAAAAAGACTTGTCTGTAATAAGTAAGTTTAAAGCCAGCCGTTAGAAGTATCTACTAATGTTAATTTAAAAAAAAAAAAACAAATATAAAAGCACAATATCTCAAGTCAAATTTAGTATTTTTTTTTTCAAAATTAGAAATTTATTGTAGAAAAAGAAAGGTAGAATGTGCTGAAAAAAATGAAATCTAATTTCCTGAATTTGATATTTGAAAATACATTTTTTATTATAAAATATATTAGGTCTGACTAATCATTTACTTTAACACACTAAAAAAATTACAAAGAGAATTTTTAAGTTTTTCCCTCTATTAATTAAGATATTTTTGCATCTTTATCTCATTATTATAGATAATCCCAGTTTGGTCTCATTATTTTAAAAAAAAAAGTCTTTCTTTTATTAAATTTATTGTGATAATGTTCCTATATGGTTATAATTTTGATTCTTTATGTCATATGTTATTTATTTGAACAAATCAGCTGACGATATATCATTAACTGTGTAACACTTTATTATCTATTTGAAAAAAGAGACTCTCTTAATTTATTCTTTTAAGAAAGAACAATCTGATTGGAAAAACAATATAATAACAGAAAAAAAAATGAAAATCATTTCAAAATGTGTGCATAGTTATAATAATTAGGTCTAAGAAATGAAGACAATGATGAAAAGGAGGTATATCCATAAGAACAGGAGCCGTATGCGAAGGAAGAAAGGATCGGACAAGTTGGTCGGTTTCTATATCTGAATATACAGTTAATGAATACGTAGGCAAAGCCCAATACATACATAGTGCAGGTTGTATGTTGTTTATTGCATGACGCATGCTTAATAAGAACGAAACAAGATTTATCAGTATTGGTAGAAGAAGAAGATACGTGGAAAAAAAAGAAAAGGTTTAAATTCTTGATTGGTTCTTGTTCGAAAATTTTAATTAGGTTCTTAAATTTTGATTAGTTTTAATTGGATTTTCATTTTTTAATTCTTAATTAGTTTTAAATTTTTATTAATCTTAATTGAATGTTAAACTCTTAAATTATGATGTAGTTCAATCATTTCCATTAGTGTTAATGATGTTAATCAATGTGTTACAATTTTAGATTGTTGTTTTTAAATTGTTAAATAGGTTCATATTATGTGATAAAAATAACGTGTATTAGTGGAAGTGTCATATGTTATTAAGTATAATGTGAAAAAACTCAATTTAGTTTTTCTATGATATTTTGTCTCGATTCCAAATTTTTGTAAATAAAATAATTTTATCTCTCTTCAAAATGAAATCAAGTTTAAATTTTATATAAATAATGATATATTTATTAAATACTTTTAGCAAGATTTGTTTTATTTAAGTTTATATTTTATATTAAAATTTATTTAAATATATTTTTAAATGTTTATATATCAATAATTTTTATACAAGTATTAGATTGATTGAAATAACAATTTTATAAATTCAAATGTAAAATTTTAAAACAGTTTTGTGACAATTTAAAATAAATATATTTAAAATTTTAAAATTAAATTTAATGTAAAATACAAATTTAGATAAACTTAATTTTTTTAAAAAATATTAATAAAAATATCAATATTAATAAAATATTAATTTTAATAAAAATATCATTATATTAATTATAATATTTATATATAAGTTAAATTTAATTTCAATTTAAAGAGAAACAAAACTACTCTCATTTAAAAAAATTATATTAAGATAACATAACAAATAGAATAATTAAATTGAAATTTTTTAACATAATATTTATTCTTTACGTAATATTGTCACTGTCACGTACCATTATTCTTATAACGTAATAAAACTTTGAATTGACATTGTCCTTGCCATCCAGTAAAACTTTCAAATGACATGTAACAATTTATTATAAAATAAAATAAAATTAAAAAAATACGAACGAGCAAGTATATATTAACGTGCCTAGTATTCTATTATAAGAAAAAAAATCATTATTATTTTAAAAAATTAAAATAGAAAATCGTTANAAAAAAAAAAACAAATATAAAAGCACAATATCTCAAGTCAAATTTAGTATTTTTTTTTTCAAAATTAGAAATTTATTGTAGAAAAAGAAAGGTAGAATGTGCTGAAAAAAATGAAATCTAATTTCCTGAATTTGATATTTGAAAATACATTTTTTATTATAAAATATATTAGGTCTGACTAATCATTTACTTTAACACACTAAAAAAATTACAAAGAGAATTTTTAAGTTTTTCCCTCTATTAATTAAGATATTTTTGCATCTTTATCTCATTATTATAGATAATCCCAGTTTGGTCTCATTATTTTAAAAAAAAAAGTCTTTCTTTTATTAAATTCATTGTGATAATGTTCCTATATGGTTATAATTTTGATTCTTTATGTCATATGTTATTTATTTGAACAAATCAGCTGACGATATATCATTAACTGTGTAACACTTTATTATCTATTTGAAAAAAGAGACTCTCTTAATTTATTCTTTTAAGAAAGAACAATCTGATTGGAAAAACAATATAATAACAGAAAAAAAAATGAAAATCATTTCAAAATGTGTGCATAGTTATAATAATTAGGTCTAAGAAATGAAGACAATGATGAAAAGGAGGTATATCCATAAGAACAGGAGCCGTATGCGAAGGAAGAAAGGATCGGACAAGTTGGTCGGTTTCTATATCTGAATATACAGTTAATGAATACGTAGGCAAAGCCCAATACATACATAGTGCAGGTTGTATGTTGTTTATTGCATGACGCATGCTTAATAAGAACGAAACAAGATTTATCAGTATTGGTAGAAGAAGAAGATACGTGGAAAAAAAAGAAAAGGTTTAAATTCTTGATTGGTTCTTGTTCGAAAATTTTAATTAGGTTCTTAAATTTTGATTAGTTTTAATTGGATTTTCATTTTTTAATTCTTAATTAGTTTTAAATTTTTATTAATCTTAATTGAATGTTAATTATGATGTAGTTCAATCATTTCCATTAGTGTTAATGATGTTAATCAATGTGTTACAATTTTAGATTGTTGTTTTTAAATTGTTAAATAGGTTCATATTATGTGATAAAAATAACGTGTATTAGTGGAAGTGTCATATGTTATTAAGTATAATGTGAAAAAACTCAATTTAGTTTTTCTATGATATTTTGTCTCGATTCCAAAATTTTGTAAATAAAATAATTTTATCTCTCTTCAAAATGAAATCAAGTTTAAATTTTATATAAATAATGATATATTTATTAAATACTTTTAGCAAGATTGGTTTTATTTAAGTTTATATTTTATATTAAAATTTATTTAAATATATTTTTAAATGTTTATATATCAATAATTTTTATACAAGTATTAGATTGATTGAAATAACAATTTTATAAATTCAAATGTAAAATTTTAAAACAGTTTTGTGACAATTTAAAATAAATATATTTAAAATTTTAAAATTAAATTTAATGTAAAATACAAATTTAGATAAACTTAATTTTTTTAAAAAATATTAATAAAAATATCAATATTAATAAAATATTAATTTTAATAAAAATATCATTATATTAATTATAATATTTATATATAAGTTAAATTTAATTTCAATTTAAAGAGAAACAAAACTACTCTCATTTAAAAAAATTATATTAAGATAACATAACAAATAGAATAATTAAATTGAAATTTTTTAACATAATATTTATTCTTTACGTAATATTGTCACTGTCACGTACCATTATTCTTATAACGTAATAAAACTTTGAATTGACATTGTCCTTGCCATCCAGTAAAACTTTCAAATGACATGTAACAATTTATTATAAAATAAAATAAAATTAAAAAAATACGAACGAGCAAGTATATATTAACGTGCCTAGTATTCTATTATAAGAAAAAAAATCATTATTATTTTAAAAAATTAAAATAGAAAATCGTTATTAAGATATTTAAAGAAACACAAAAAGCAATAGAAGATTTAAAGCAAAAGAAAAAAATCATGAGACTGAGTTGTTTTGAGGCTGTTGTATGTTGTGGAGGAAGGTTCATAACATAATGCAGTCGTTAATTTCTCTCTCGAGGGATTTGAGGCCCTCTCACAGAAGATATCGTTGTCTCACCAGTTTCCATCAAATTGCATATTCTTTTGAAACTCAACGTTGATGCTTGTCCCACCAAACCTAGACCTTTGATAGCGATATTCAAATCAAATCTCTCAATTATTCAACTTTCAATAAAGCTGACACTCCCTCTCTTCTTTCCTTTTCATACAACAATCACTTTCTCTCTCTCACCATTCTCTTTAACCTCTCAATTTTATCAAACATTCAATCTCCAAAATCATATTTTTATATTTAATAAACGTCTTTTCCAATATCAACAAAACTTTCCAATGTATAGAAAGTATGGTATATTGTGTATCTGGAAAGATTTACAAATTTTTTTTAAAAAAATGTATTAAAAAACTTTTAATTTCGTCAGAAAAATTATACTTAAAAAAAGTATAGAAAAAATTACAACATTTGTAAGAAAAAAATGTACATAATAAATAATAAATTTTTTATCGTATATATATATATATATAATCTTCCTTCAATATTTCATGTCCAATCAAATTGGAGTGATGTATACCTAGAAAGTGAGGGAAACTCAAAACAACTGTTACCAAAAAGCTCTGCTAGTTAGTCAATTTTCTTGTAGCGTTTATTTGCACAGATGGATAATGCTACAGTGACTGTCCCCACATAAGAAATAACTCAGAATCATGTATAGTATATATTTATGTATTAGAAAATTTAAGAGTGCACAGTTATTATTTGGTAACAGTAAGCCCGTGTTCGTTTGAAGGTGATATAGTATTCACCGTGATTTAAAACGACGAATTTACATATTATATTATGTTTGTTTTCAGGTATTTGGAAGCTATGGAAAGCGATGATATGTGGGATGTATCATTTTTCTCATTCTTCGCTAGTTAATGAGATTTGAAGGTATTTATCCTAAAAAACACTTTTATTCTCTTGTAATAAATCTTCAACGTCTGCCCATGTATGAAAAATACCTGCAATGAGCTTATGAGGATATGAAAAAGAAAAGCATGTTACAACGTGTAATTATAATAATAGTAATGATAATAATAAAAATAGTAATATAATAATAATACTAATAATAATAATAATAATCATAACACATAATAATATAATCTAAATAATAACCCAATAATAGTACATAATAACAAAATAATAATATAATAAAACAACAAATATAATAATAATAATAAACAATAAATAATGAAATTAATAATAAAACATAGTAATAATAACAAAATAATACTAATATAGTCTTTCTCATATTAAAAGTTAACTTTAATAATATTTTTAATTTTTTTACTCCTTATAAATTTTTAACAATTAAATATAACATTAACAAATCCGCATTTATATTACTTTAATTATTAGGGGTATTTTGGTAATCTTTAATTTCTATCAATTAAATAAATTTTTTAAATCTGTCACATCAATCAAATCCTACATTAATTCTCACAAACTTTACTCCCAAATTCACTCTCAATTACCTCCAAATCCACTCAAAAAAACAACAAAAAAATTACCCTGAAATCCATTGAATCACTCTCCCCCAAATCATCTACCACAAATTACCTCATGTGAACAAAACATAAAAGATTAAGAAATGTTTATGTATTGTACGTCCGAACGGTCCTTAAATATGTTCGGATGGTCTTGAAAGATAGAGAATGATTGAGCGACTTAAAGATGTAAGACACTAGAAGCAAAACAAAATCTTGATAGATAGGTCCAGATGAATAAGTGAAAGGTTGGACGACCTAATTTGGTAATTAATTTTTCTTAGAGCAAATTAATGTATATTATTAGGTGTAATGGGTTAAGTTGGATTTCGAATTAGGTTTCATAATCTCAAAATTCATCTCAATATATAATAAAGATCAAAATAAAAGATAAGTGATCGCATTTATTGTACATTTAAGACTATTGTTCTATTGTGCATTTAAGACTATTGTTCTATTGTGCATTTAAGACTATTGCTCTGACTTATGTACGGACTATTACCTTTGACAAGTATTCTAGTCACTCAGAGTGAAGACAAAGACAAAACGAAAATATCATCACCCGAACGGTTTTGAAGAGGAAATTGTGAATATTTTGAAGTTTACTTGACGTTTTCATCCAAAACAGTTTATATGATCACTTGAAAAATATAATCCAGAATACAATTCTTTTCAATCCACAAATTCTATATCTATTAATACTAAATAATTATACAGTAGCTTACATTAATTTTCAGACTGGGTTCATGTAGTGTGTTTAAAAGAAGTCACAAGAAAGTGTCTTTAAAATAGACATTATAACAACTATGTCTAATGTCGACATAGATATTGTATGATTGATTGTATATTGAGGATGTAGATAAATATGTATACAAAAATTTAATTTGGGAATATGAGGATTATGATTTAACAACAACGTTACTAATCAAATTGATTTTTTTTCCTATATTTATTAAATAAACAACAAGGATTCTATTGTCGATTTATTAATTTACATGAATTAATTTATTATATTTTATTCAAATTAATGTGCCATATATAATTTATTGGGTACAAACAAAGTCTCCACATCGATAAAATAAGATGAATATAAGTTTTATACACATAAGATACCTTCATTATAAGAGGCCTTTTAGAGTGATACCAAAAGCAAATCCGTGAGGGCTTGGCCCAAAGTGGACAATATCTTACCAGTGTGGAGATCTATGTGTATGTGTGTGTTTAACCTCTCTACAAGTGGTATCATAGCCCATGGTTCAGGTCTGGTGACCGAGCTCAGTTGAGTACGTCCCTCCATGATCAGGTGAGCCTGGAAGTGAATCATGAGGGGTGGAGAACAAGAAATGCTCAGTGTTGTGACCATGGATCCTGAAAGAGAAGTGTTGACCATGGTGTACTCGAGGATAAGAAAAAAACTTCCGCTGTAGGGGAGGTGGAGGAAGAGAACCATAGTCTTTTGTTTAAGGGAGGATGTTGGATACAAACAAAGTCTCACATCGGATAAAATAAGAGATGGATATGAGTTTTATACACATAAGATACCTCCATTGATAAGAGGTCTTTTGGAATGATAACAAAAGCAAATCCATGATGATTTGACCCAAAGTGGACAATATCTTACCCGTGTGGAGATCTATGTGTGTGTTTAACCTTTCTACATAATTTAGGTAACTATTATAAGAAAAGGCAATTAAATAAATCATTTTTGTACCCTTGCTAATTTTTTCATAAGCCGATTTAAAAAAATAGAGCTTTAAAGATAACTTACTAATCAAACCAAAATGAACAGAAACAAAATACCCCACCCATGGCGGAAAACAGATCATAACACTGTATTTTAATAATAAAAAAATTGACCACTCTTTTTTTTTTATTTCCTTAAGTTTTTTTTAAAATGTAAAATTATATTCTAAAATAAATAATTAAAGAGGGATTTTTTTTTTTTGAATACGGAAAGACATGTATGTACAATCACCACGTACAATGACTCGTCTATTATGTTCCATCGGCTGCGAAACATTCCACTAACATCACGTTACAAAATCCTATCTGAAAAATATAACAAAAGAAGCGAAAAAGAGTTCAAACTGTACAAAATTTTATTTGAAAATATAAGCAAAGAAGAGAAAAAAGGTTGAAATTTTAGCTATTTGAATCAAGAGAAAGAAGTGAGAAATAAATGAAAAATTTAAAAAGATTTAATCATGGGATAATATTTTTTTTAATTTATATATTTAGAAAATAATTAGAGAATCATTAATTATATTTAAAATGATTTCATTAAATGTAAAGGGTATTTGTTACCTACCTATTTTCATTTAGCATTACTAATCGAAAAATAATATTCAATTATCTAATATCGGTTACTATAATTTTTTAAAAAATAACTTAATCTAAACATTTAATTTTTTTGAAATATAAATTAAAGTTGAAATGAAAAATGTTATTATAAATTTTTTGAATAACTAAAATGTAAAATGCAAAAGAATAAATTAAACTAAATTCTCTTCAAAACCACTAATTATTTGGGGAGTTCTAAAAAAACGTCAGCGAACTAAAAATAAAATTATAATTGAAAACAATATTAAATAGACTTTAAATTTTTAAAATTGTATCGGGATAAAAAGAAAATATTAAAGCATCAATAATTAAGGAAAAATATCACATTAAAAATCATTTCAATTACTTAAAAGTGTATAAATATTATATTGTTCAAAATAAAAATTATACTACGGAAAGATAACTAAAATTTCGTTATATCTTAGATTGATGCTATTTTTTTTTCCATGTGATAACGGCTACCCGTTAGAAACTAAGGTTGACATAATACCCTTAAGAGATGAATTAATGTCAGATTCCTTTAAACTCTAATAAATAAGTTTTAGGTTTGAGGTAAAACAGAAGGAAAGTCATACTACAATACGCCCTATTTATGTCTTATTAGGATTTCTTTCAATTTTAAACTGTAACAACAATTCTTAATACAGTTTCTAACTTGAGCGTCGGAGGGCCTTTTGCAGGTACCCTCCCCTTTTTTATAAAGAGGGTGACTAAACAGCCAATATTGAAGGTGACCGATCGGTTCAAACTGGAAGCAGACAAGCAAAGCGCACCAGTCGAAGGTTAGTGTCTCGGTCTCACATCTCCACTGCAACATTTTGGCGCCCACGTGGGGCCGAGAGCAAGCTGAAGACACCTAATGGTGACCACAAGAAATATGGAGAGTAGAGCACCAGAGATTTAATAAGAGAGTTACAAGCCCAGATTGAGGCACAGGCGCAGACTATACAAGCGCAGGTGCATGCACAGCAAGAGATGCGACGGAGGCATGAGGAGGAGATGAGGGCGCTAAGGGCTGAACGGGAACCTCCCATGCGGTCCGCCTCGAATCGGGAGAATGCTAATGAGGCAAGCCATAATCACGCCAACCCGAACGGTCGGGTTAGAAGGGAACCAACACCCCTACAGACCGTGCGGCCTACCAGTTTATTTTCCTTCACGACGACCATCATGCAAACCCCAATGCCATAAAAGACTCCCCCCGTATTGGATAAGTATGTGGTTCGGCTGATCCGGATAATCACTTAAGGACGTTCGTAATGCAATGGCATTCTATACAAACAGCACCCTATCATGTGCAAAGCCTTCTCATTATCACCTTAAGGAAGAGGCATTGGATGGTCTAACACTCTTCTCACAACACATGGATTGCTTTCGCTACTGTGAAAACCTCTTTAGGAGACAATACGCATCCAATCGGAAACAGGAGGTAACACCGGCAGATTTGGTAAATACTAAGCAGGAGAAAGGATAAACTTTGAAGGCTTTTATGAAGAGGTATACTGAAACCGCACGACGGGTTAGAGAGATAGATCAATCTTTTATCATCAATTTTGCCTTCGTGTATGAGACCAGGATATTTTGCGGAAAAATTGTAGCACGACGCCAAAAACGAAATGGAGGAGCTCCAAGACGAGCAGCTGAGTTCATTCGTATAGAGAATGCGATTGTCACAAGAAACGACAGCAAGAGGCTGATGTAGGCGGAAGTAGAAAGGACGGCAAACGACCGTTCGACAATAACGATAAGAATAGGGAGCTTCCCCGGACATTCAAGTTTCACCATTATACAACCCTCAATGCACCTAGGGCAAAAGTTCTCGAAGAAGCCCTTAGCGCAGAACTTCTCACACCCCGAAGGAAACCATCTCCAAGAAACGCAAATGAAAGGAAGAGTTGTTGGTACCATCAAAACCATGGACATACTATAGAAGACTGCATCACGTTAAAAAATGAAATAGAAAATCTTATCCGGGCGGGACATCTTCGTAGGTTTATAAAGGAAGCAATATACAACCTCCCCAAGGAAGGATATTCGCAAAGAAGCCCCGAACGGGCAATAGGAAAGACGCGCGAGGGCGGGCTATAGTCGCAGTCCCCAGTCGTCATCGGGAACGGTCGGTTCGTGGATTTATCAACTAGGAGAAACTTCCAAAACCTATTAATGTCATGGTAAATTAGTTTCATTTGATTTAGACTTTTTGTTATTGTCCTACGCTTTATTATGGAATAAATAAGGCCAGGTACTTGATGCCCAATCAATTGTTCCCAAACGTTGCTAAAGAAGTGCATATCCAGCGAAAAAAGTCTCTCGAAGAGTCTGAAGAAAAAGACCGAGCGGTAAATCCCACTCGGCCGAGAGGTAAACCCCTCTCGTCAAAATTGAAGATAAAGACCAAGAGGTAAAGCCTCTTGGCCGAGCGGTAAATCCCACTCGTCCAAAAGGTAAATCCCTCTATAAAGATTTGAAGACCGAGCGGTAAATCCCACTCGGCGAAGAGGTAAATTCCTCTATAGATTCGAAGTCCGAGCGGTATCGACCAGCTTCCCATCCGTTCGGTCTCGACAATTGTTGAGCAGAGTTGATGCACAATGAATGTGATAACGGCTAACGTTAAACAATTAAAGGTTGGCATTAATGACCATTAAGAGGTGAATTAATGTCAGATTCCTTTAAACTCTATAAATAAGGGTTTAGGTTTGAGGTAAAAGAGGAGGAGGAAAGTCATACTACAATACGCCCTATTTATGTCTTATTAGGATTTCTTTCAATATTTAAACTGTAACAAACAATTCTTAATACAGTTTCTAACTTGAGCGTCGGAGGGCCTTTTGCAGGTACCTCCCATTTTTTATAAAGAGGGTGACTAAGCAGCCAATATTGAAGGTGACCGATCGGTCCAAACTGGAAGCAGACAAGCGAAGCGCACCAGTCAAAGGTTAGTGTCTCGGTCTCACAATCTCCACTGAAACATAATTGATTACAAAATTAGAAGAATATAAAATATTTTTATAACGTATCATAAAAATCACTCTTCTTCTTCCATTGATCGAACCCTTTTATAAATCATTATTCTTCCATTGATCAAACACTTTTATAAAACATTATTGTGTACTTGTTGGTGAGTAACTAAATCCCAACATAAGAGGAACATTCCTTCTATTATTAATTATCTTTATTATTACTACAATCAAACTTTATATACCAAATTGCATACCAAGAATATTATAAGTTGTAATTGAATTTTGAAGCTTTGACATTGAACCTACTTCCGACAGTGATGATGAAAATCAACACCATTGAATTAGACAATCATTATTTATGGTTTCACCACTTTTAAATATATCACAGTTAATTCAAAAAATTAAAAATTAGTTTACCTTACAAATGTACGAAAGCAAGGTTCTAATATTTAAAACTAAAATAAGGTGAGTTCATGACCAATGTTTCAAATTAATATGAATTTAGAAATACAATTACTTAAGAATCTCTTATTTTTTGCTTTGAGTAACTACTTAAGAAAAATCATGGACGCTAATCACAATCTCTTAAGTGTATATTCCAAAGTTGCTTTGAACAATTATTCAAGAGCAAAATTATGGACAGTAACATGATTTCTCTTATAAGTGTATGCCAATGTTTGCTTAAATGTCACCCCGTTGAGCAAAAGTAAAGCGAACATCATTTTAAGTTAAGCATTTCGTTTAAGTGTATTAAAACAATTTAATTACTCTTTATTTTTGTTTTCTTGAAGAAATACTTCACAAGCTAAGACCATTTATTTACTTTATGATAGATTTTGTGACAGGTGTAGTTGAGGACAGAAAATATCACTAACTGATTTTAATATAATTCGTAGTGTCTTTTGTTACGATTTTATTAATAAAAAAGTGTAGTTGTCACAAGTTTTCATCACTAAAAAACTTCAAATTATTATTGTGATGAAGTAGCTAGTCACAATGTAATCAATTTTTGTCCAAAATCTACCAATATTATTTACTAATAATTTGTTACAAAGATTAAAATTTAATCATAAAATTTACTGATTACCCTTGTCACAATATATTTCCTAGGATTTTTATGATGGATCGATTCTTCTTACAAATTCGTAATAATTTTTTTAGACATAATTACTTTAGTGTTGTTGCTATTAATTGGTATTTCATATTGACCGTTGGTCTAGTTTCAAAGTTTATATTAGTATTTCATATGAAACTTGATAAAGTTAAATGAAGAATGGCACTAGCTAGTCTTAAAAATAAAAATAAAAAGCATCTTAAAGATACAAAAAGCAAATAGGGAAAATAAGCCTTAAATAAACTGAGTGTTTTTTTGAAGAAGATAAACTTCACATCTTATTTTCTTTCACTCACAATATCTTAACAGACAAGTAACATAAAAGAAAGGGAACAAGGACAACAGTGAAACATGATATATAGACACTTTAATGATTAGAATTTAAGGTTTGATGAAATAGGAAAAGGATTGTAAGAAATGGGAACTAAGACTAAATCCGTTTTTCTTCTTGAGAAGAAAAACCGTAATCACACACATTTATTGTACAAAAACATTTTTTTCGCACATTATAATGACTAAAATTTAATTATGGTCTGATGAAATAGGAAAAGGATTATGAGAAACGGGAACTAATACTAGATTTGTTTTCCTGCTTGAGAAGGCTCCCAAAGCTTCAGTCATTTCCAAGTTTTCCTTGTTTCCATTTGGAAGTTTCCAATTAAAATAGTAAAGTAGTTGTGCAAGACAAAGTTCAATGATATTTGTCCCAAAAGACATGCCAGGACACAATTCTCCTTCCAGCACCAAAGGGTATGAATTCATGATGGGATCCTTTATAATCGATTTGACTGTTCATGAATCTCTCAGGATAAAACTTGTCTGGATCATTCCAATAATCAGGGTCTCTTCCAATTGCCCATGCATTTACCATCACTTTGGTCCCAGCAGGTATTGTATACCCTTTCACCTCACAACTTTCTCTACATTCCCTTGGAACTAGAAGAGGGGAAGGAGGGTGCAATCTCAGTGTTTCTTTGATCACTGCTTTCAGATATTTTAGTTCTTCAAGTGATTCTTCATTCATGTATCCTTTACTACCAAAAACTCTTCTAACTTCTTCCTGAGCTGTGTTTAATACTTTTGGGTTTTCCAACATCTCTGACATGGCCCATGATATGACTGAAGGTGATGAATTAGTTCCAGCAGCAAACATGTTCTACAAGAAAATCAATTCAAATTTATTAGCTTTTGAATTTATACCTATATGCATATGCTACAAAACATTCCCATAAAAAGGAAAATCCTAAGAAGAAATATTTAGAGTTATATGAGTGTGTGTGTGTGCATGTATAGTTATATAACGCCAGATGAAATATTTTGTGCTTTTGTATATTTAATTTTATAGTCACATGAAATGAAGATCAGTCTTAAATATAATATGCAGTATCATAAGTAAATAATAACTGAAAGTAATGCACACACTCACCCACATTACAGCCTTGATGTTATCGATTGTTAAAGGATATTCGAGGGCACCTTGATTTTTCATATTTAGAAGAACTGAGAGCAGACTATTAACCTCTACTTCACCAATATATTTTTCTGCCTCTGTAATGATGATTCCAATTATTACATCATATTTTCTGTGCAACTCCTCCACTCTAGTTTTCTCCCCACTGATCACATGAAGCCATTTTTGAGAAGGGAACAAAACAGAAATAATTAGACTTTCGGCCATTTTTATAAGTTTCTTGACAAGGGAAATGAACTCTTCTTGATCCTTGCAGTGATGATACTTGTCATGCATGCTAATTTTTCACTGAGGTTCACACAAGAACCAGTGTTGGCCTCAATATATCTTACTAAATTCAGCACTTCTGCTTCTCTTATTGATCGAAATGACATCACACGTGTGTTGCTTAGAAGCTCTTGTGAGCATATTCTTCTTAGCTGCTTCCAATACCCTCCATATGGTAATGTCAATGGAACCATAACACATGATGTCTGCCGCAATTTGATGGGGTCTTTGAGCAAAGATGGCATCATAGGTTTTCATGACATCTTTGGCCACTTCTGGAGAAGAAACCACGATGGTTGATGTCTCACCAAGTTGTAGGTGCATGAGAGGACCGTGTTTTTTAGCAAGTTCTCTCAAACGATGATGGGGTAGAGAGCCAACTAAGTGGTGTAAGCTTCCATGGCCCTGGGGGAAGCTTCAATGTTTTCACTGAGGTTTTATATCTCTTTCCCACTTTTAGACACTGTGAAACAAAAAAGATGAAACTAGTGAATATAGAAAAAAGGGTAAGAATGAGATCAAGTGATCATCCATTATGAATTTCTTTGGCAAGGCAAGTGAACAATATGAGAGGGAAAGGTTTATATAGAACTTTTGCTCCATATTATAGTATCATCAATAATTTGTTGCTTAAGGATATTAAAAATACTTTTGCTTCTATTTGTTTCCTCATAATTTTGTTTTCTTATTTAAAAAATATATCATTACAACTTCCTTTCTTGAACTTTAAGTCA
>NW_025913978.1:0-15402 GCF_018835915.1 Vigna umbellata
GTTAAATAGAAAATGCTCTAAAATTTCATTGTGTTCAATAAATGTGTCACTAAAGAGATCTTTGTATACTGAGGTTGTATAATTGTAATGCATATAATAAAACTTAGCTACACATTGTACTAATGTTACCCGAAAGTTCAAAGCGTTCATGTGTCAACAATATTTATATTCAACTTAAATAAGATTATTTCCATGCTGATAAAAAATATTATTTGCCAAAAATATAACTGCTGTATCGTCTAGAAAGATAACTGGTTTTACTAATAAAAGTGTTAAACATCACTTTATTATTCGTCTTTGAAATGAAAAAAATTTAATATAAATTCTTAAGACATCATATATATTCTTATAGCCACGTTATTTACTTTCATAGACTCCAACAATTTTAACCAAAAAATGTTTAAAGTCAATGAATCATACTCATTTGAAATAATAGCTATTGTTAGTATCAATTCCAGGAGAGGTAAATCATAGGAATAAAGGTGTCACGGTTTTGGTAAATCTATTCCATGAAATTTTAACAACTCATAGTTCATTAATCACATAGAATGATGTTCCTAAACCAATGAATTTGAATTGCTCAGTCGTATTCAGCGAGTCATGTGACCTTTATTTGAGTGAATTCCACCGCCCCCATTAGAAGGACGTGTTTTCGTTGTTCACAGCAAGTTATTATCTGTTGTCTATTGCTTTGTTTCACCATTCTCCAACAGCCATTGTTGGAAACACTAAATGGGCTGCTGGATCATACTTATGCTGCTTAAGTGGTTGGTGGTGAATTGCTTTTATTGCCTTTCCACTTTTATTTTATTTGTAGATGTGAGCATTGTGCATTGGCTCACTATGTTTAGTGCATATAGAGTTAAGTCACATTGGGATATCTGTCATACTCTATTACCCAATTCAAGTTTTGGGAGCACACATGGACTTCTAAGTTTAGTACCATTTTGGATCCTCCATCCATGACGAAGCTTACTAATGTCCAAATACAATCAACTAATATGTTTTATTATTAATAATTTCGACTATATTATACTTACTTCATAATTTTACACACCTTTAAAGATATACAAGCATGACATCAATTGTCTAGAGGATAATGCCACAAAGCTCATATCCTTGTAGCAATAGAAGTATCCTTTAAAACTAATTAGGAGAGATGAAGCTTATATGGTTGTTTATAACTCTTCAAAAGTGCACACTCGTTTTACTCTCCTCCTTTTTATCTTCTTTTACTCTGTCTTTATCTTTTTGCTTAAAATAAGATCTCTTACTTAATCTATAAAATTATCAAAATTTCTTTTATTTTCTTTCAACTAGTTTTTAAAATATCAATAACTACTAAATATTATAACTCTTCACGTAAATCCCCTTTTTCATTTTCAAATTTATTTTATTTTGCATAGCTTTACTTTCTACACCCATTAACTTAATTTTTGCACCATTTAATGAAGGAAAAAAGACCCTTTTGCCCTTAGGCCAAAAATACCCTTAAAATATAAGTTTCTCCAAAACTCTTTTTCCTAAGCATTGAACCCACATCCATTCCATCCTAAACAACATTCCTACCAACAAACCAACACATCAGATTTGTAAATCACCAATTTAATAACATACCAATCATGTTGCACTTTATCAATAATAATATTAAATAATCAACATAACAATTATAATTCTACGAAACACCTAGACATTAAACACCAATTACTAAGAAGCAACACTCAAATCTCAAATCCACTTTATCCCTTAATTACTACATTTTTCTCTGGTCTTACATTCACCCATAGTCAAAAGAATTTTTGTCCCCGAAAATTGACATACTTATAAAAAAGATAAGGATACTCCTTCTTCATAACTTCCTCAAACTCCTAAGTTATTTCCGGAGTAGCTTCATCCCATAGCACCTTTACTATGCGAATGTCTTTCCCTCTCAACATCATAGTTTGCACATCCAACACCCTTACTAGTCTGACATCAATGGTTAAATCTTCTTTGACTTGAATGTCATCCACTTCCATCACATGACTTGGATCTGGCACGTATTTCCTCAATTGAGACACATGAAAAACATTGTGCAAGTGCCCCAACTGAGGTGGTAGTACTATCTCATAGGCTACTGGACCAATCCTCCTGAGCACTTGATATGGTCCAATAACTTTGGTGTTAACTTCCTTAACTTAATAGCTCTCCCAACTCATGCTGTTGGTGTCACTCGCATAAACACATGATCTCTAACTTCAAACTCCAAAGGTCTCCTCCTTTGATCAGTATATGACTTCTGTCTACTTCGTGTTGCTCTCATACATAATTTGTTGTAACAAATCCAGACCTACAGTCATTAATTTACCATCCTGGAATCAACATAACGACGTCCGACACCTCCTTCCATACAAAGCTTCAAATGGTGCCATCCCTATGCTAGAATGGTAACTATAATTATAAGTAAACTCCACCAACGGTAGAGTCTCGTTCAAGCTCGCAAGATGATCCAAAACACACGCCTTCAACAAATCTTCCAAAGATTGAATGGTCCTTTCAAACTATCCATCGGTCCGAGGATGATAAGCCGAACTCAACCTCAATTGCATACCCAAAGCTTTTTGCAAAGTTTGCCAAAACCTAGAGGTAAACCTCAGATCTTTATCCGAAACAATACATGCATGCACTCCATGGAACCGTACATTCTCACGAATATACAATTCGGCCAGCTTCTCCAATGACATCCGTTGATTTATCGGCAAGAAATTAACACACTTACTCAATTTGTCCACGATTACCCAAATGGAATTAGGTCCCTTCAATGACTTAGGCAAATGAGTTACAAAATCCATAGATATATTGTCCTATTTCCACTAAGGTATTTCTAACTAAATAACATTCCTCCTTGTTTCAGCTGTAACCTAAGACTCTAGCCTCCCTTACAACCTAGAGGTAAGTCAAAAGTCCTAGTTGCATGGGTCCTAAAACCTAGGTAATTCTAACCCAAAATTACAATGAAATAAAATGCAAACGAAATAACAAAATGTTGAGCTGGATAATGGTGTTGTGCTGACGTGGCAGATGACATTGTAGCTCCTCTTGAAGTCCAAAATAAAATTCCAAAACTGCCCTTGATAATAATAATGAGAATAATTAAGCTCAGAAAATTCAAATTAATTAAAATATAAATTACTGGTTGAATTAAACCCAAATAGAAAGATTGAGAAAATAATAGATTGTTAAGTACAATTCAATAATTAAATTTGGTACGTAAAGACAAGTAAATAGGAGAAAATAATGATTCATCAAATTAGACCACACTTAGTCTTTTGCACTCTTGGGCAAAATCAAGACGCATATTAAGGAACAATTCGAAAGATATAAAAAAAGTGACACAACAGAAGGAAACAGAAACAAAAAGACACATAAGTAAACAAATAGATTTACATAATCCTCAATGAATCCTGCAAAAAGAAAAGAAGTAGACAACATCAAACACACAAAGAGTCAAAGAAACGAGATACTCATGAAAATCATCGAAGCATTTCAAGACATGGCAAAATAATCAATAAGCTCAAGAAGTGAATCAAAAGCAACAGAATTTCACAAGATACATTGTATCATTGTATCAATCAAGTGTCTAGGGTAAACAATTTCAATTCAATACACTCAAGAAAGCAAGAAACAAACAAACTTAACAAGCCTCTAAATATCAACACTCAAAACCTATGCATGTTCAGATCAAAAGATATTTTTAGGGTTCTAATGGGGCCAAGGACAAGGGAGGATAAAATATAGATGAAAAACTACAAGCCAAAAGGAATAGAGGAACAATGAGGAACAAGTGAAAATACAATAAAAGCATATCCAAAATCTCTAATTTCAATCCTCTTCTTGACTCCACCATTCATTTTTTTATTTTTCTTTTCTTGCCCTTTTCTCTACCATACTACAAGAGACAAGATACATAACATATTTACGCAACAAACAGTAAGAGGAACCAATAAACCCATCTAGCCAATTCATAAGAATCCAATGAACGCACACACACAACTCCACACTTGTTCCTAAAATAATTCCAAAGCTCCAAAATTTCCTAAGGTTAAGGTAATCATGGTTTTTCACTTTACGGATAATTTATGAGATTTAAAATAAAGTAAAGGGAAAACATAAGCTCAAAGGGGTTATCAAATTATTAGATCAAGGTAGGCTTATTTGGCTAGAGGCTCAAGAACAAAAATGCCTTTATCACTTCCAAACATGCATATCAGTCAATAATCATCAAAAAGAGTTAAGCCAAGGCACATGTGCAAGCAATCAAGAGATATAACACACACAAGAAAGAACATAAAGTGGCTCAAATCCTCACTGATGAATCATTTTTTGTCTTATTCACTTAGCTTTCCGCAACGAATTTAATTAGTGAATTGTGCTTAACTCTCTATTATTTTCTCATTTTTGCTATTTGCGCTTTATTCGACCAGTAATTTTATTTTAATTAATTTGAATTATCTGAGCTTAATTATTCCTGATATTTTTTTAGGGCAATTTTGGAATTATATTTTGGGACTTCAAGAAGACTGCCACGTCAGCGACCATTTTCCCCCTCAACATTTTATGTTTATTTAGTTTGTAATTTCGTTTTTATTTTCCTTTTTGTAATTTTGGGCAGACTTGACATTTTGGGCTCATTTTTAGTGAATTAATGAGAGGCCCATTTTAGGGGTTACTTGGCCTTGGTGTCTAGGGTTTTGTACCCATGCAGCCACAACATTCCATTCTCTCATTCTATTCCATATTTCATTTTAACTTCTAAGGACGTGAATAACTCTTCTCTAGAGGTTTTCATTTTCGTTTTCCAGCATTTACGTTTTTGTAGCAATATCGTTTACAACATTTTTGTTTCTTTGCACTTTCAATTTTGTTTCCAGTTGCAATTTCGCATTCCAATTTCGTTTTCTGGGTTCATTTCCATTTTTCTAGTTTTGTTTGCCTCTACTATTATGTTTCTAATTCGTTTTTACTGTTTGGAATTCATTTTAATGAAAGCTTGAATATGCTTGGTTGGTAATTAGGGATATTGCATTTCTTCCTTGAGATTATTGCTTATCATTGATTCTGCTCATCTTTCCTTGCACGATGTACAATTTGTTCTGTTCTTGCAAATTAGTTCACACTTAGTGGTCTAATTTCTGTTTAATCTCCGCTTAGTTGATTAGAGTCACAATTGCTTAATCTATGGTAGTGCATAATTGATTAAATAGGTGCATTACGTTTGCTTAATTCGTTTTTATGAAAACAGGATTAATCTTCACTTAATTGGTTAATTCGTGTTGGATTGGAGGTGAGAGGAGCGTTTAATTTGTTGTTAAATAAGGATTGGAAGCAGAACAATTGAACTAATCACCAATGTATTTTTAATCACTATTTAGTCAAAGTTATTTGCTTTGTTAATTTCCATTTACACACTTGCTCAAACAATCCCCCACTACGTGTTTGATCCTTTGACTGAACCAAAAATTTGTTTTTTAGAGATGATCTAAGAGTCATTGCCTAGTATTTTGCATTTAATTTGCAATATTAATTTGAGTCGAGCGCGACATCGACAATCACTTATACAGAGTATTTCTGTCACAATTAAATCGACCTCTCAAACCTTATAATCATCTTTTCAAGTAGAGAAAAGTAAGGCTTTCAAACCATACAATATCAATCAACTCCTATCCAAGAGTGAAGTAAGAGCCTACAACCTAAACAAAACCCAGAAATCAAGAGAAGCATGCAAAACTATACACCAGACACAAGCTTAAAATAACAAAAACAACTAGAAAAACCTAAACAAAGAATAGTCTCCAAGGACGTTGTGGAGAATGACAATTAAATTCTTGAAGACGAAAAAGAAGAGTCATTCTCAAGAAGCAAGTGGACTGACAAGCAAAAGCAACGCTACCTGTTAAACTCCAAAGCTCGCAACTCTTTGATGTGTGCCCTTGATGTCTATGTCGCGCTCGACTCAAATTAATGTTGCAAACTAAATGCAGTATACTAGGGAATGACTCCTAGGTCGTCTCTCAAGGACCAATTTTGGTTATGTCAAAGGATCAAACACATAGTGAGGGGGGTTTTTGTGAGCAGATTTGTGAATTCAAGACACAAATTAAAGATGAATAAAAACACGAATTAAAGATAGGTTGACCACTAGTTCAATGGCAATGCTGCCAATCCCTAATTAGCAATAATTAATTCGCTCCTTTCACCCCTAATCCAACACGAATTAACCAACTAAGCAAAGATTAAAACAATTTTCATAAAAGCGAATTAAGAAAACACAATGCACACATTTAATCAATTCTGCACCACCGCAGATTAAGCAATTGTGGCTCCAATCAACTAAGCGAAGATTAAACACAAATTAGACAACTAAGCATGTACCTAATTCCAAGCACAAAACAAATTAAACATTGTGCAAGGAAGGAGGAGCAAAAACAATGGCAGCACAATAATCTCAAGGAGGCAATGCAATCTCCCTAGTTACTAACCCAAGAAAATTAAGCGTTCATTAAATAAGAATTGCAAACAGAGAAGAATAGAAATTAAAATTGATTCATTGATTAAGGAAAACGAAACAACAAAATGAAACTGGAAACAAAATTGGACTACAAATGGAAAACAAAATTCAGCACAACAAACGAATTACATAGCAGAAGCAAGTAAAACGAAAACAGAATTTAAATGGAATTCGAAACTGGAAATGAAATTGCAGTAGAACAAAGAGAACAAGAACAGTAAAACGAAATTGAAATGGAATTGGAATTAAAATTGAAAAACGAATTTAGTACATGAAAAGAGAAGGAAAACGAAAATAAAACCTAAGGAAGTAACAAGTTCTACATCCCAGCACAAAAAACGAATGGAATAAAATGTGTGACTGCATGGGTTCAAAACCCTAGCCAAGCCAAGTCTAACCTAAAAATTGGGCTTCAAGTCATCAAATCTGGCCCAATGGCCCAAAATTACAATAAAACAAAATAAAAACGGAATAAACATTTCTGAGGTGGATAAATGACGTGGCAAACGACATGGCATCTTCTCTTGAAGTCTAAAATAAAAGTCCATAAACTGCCCTGAAAATAATAATGGGTATAATTAAACTTAGATAATTCAATTTAATTGAAATATGAATTACTGGTCAAATTAAGCCAAAATAGAAAATTTGAGCAAATAATGAACAATTAAGAACAATTCACTAATTAACACTGATACAAAAAGCTAAGTGAATAGGAGAAAATATTGATTCATCAACCCTCTCTAAATAAGAGCACATAAATGTTCACGATTACCAATGAGCAAAAGAGATGTGGACACATTTGTTGTTGCCTACGAAGTATCGAACGAAGGCAAAAGAAATCAATTGAGCTTGTTGACCAGACATTATGAGCTGTTTTTAATGCTTGAAAATGAAAAGACCTAGAGAATGTTCAATAGATTCCAAACCATCTTAAATGAGCTAAAATCCTTGGGAAAGTCATATGATAAGTTCGATCATATTGATAAAATCCTATGAAGTCTTCCCAAACAATGGAGACCTTAGGTCACAACTCTCAGAACGTCAAAGAATCTTTAAGGAATGAGTCTAGAAGAACTGGTAGGGATTTTGAAAGTACATGAGCTGCAAGTCCTACAAGATGGTCCTATAAAGAAGGAGAAAAGTATCACACCTATTAAAAAAGGAGTGCTTAGTTTCTCACACCAAGAGGGGGGGGGGGTGAATTAGTGATGCGTAAAAACATTCACGTTCAAAATCTTTTTCGCAAAGAAGGATGTCTTTGAACTTTTCTTGAAACGCAAGCAAGTTTGTATGTAATGCAACAATAAGGTTAATCGAATGTAATGACAGATTAATCGATTATATGTAGAGATAGGGATCAGAGAAATCAAACACTGATTTTTATACTGGTTCAACCAAGCCTACATCTAGTGTCCTTCCAATCAACTTGAGTTGGAAGCCAATGCACTATAAAGATCTAGGTTTTTACAACAAGGTTTTTACAGCGACCTCACGTCAAAATGTAAAACACCTCTCTAACCCACTAATCTAAATATAGGCAGTAAACAATACAAACACATAACAAGAACACCCTCTTCTACTGTCAAACCCTTTGAGCCACCCTCAAAGTCAAGAACACAGTACTTCTTCTTGTAATCACAACAGGGAACACTAACCAATCTTCACGATTGCAGATTTCCTGACCATGCAATGTACACCTCTTTGTTATGCAGAGAATCTGGTAAGTGTGACATGCATCCTACATCTTTGAGTCCAACAATCTGTAGCTATGTATCATTATTGATTACAATGTCCACACCTTTTACACATGAATGTATATCACCATTTACAACTTTGATATTGTTATAGAACACACCAACTAATTCCAGATAGTAGTCACCCTTCATTGGGACAAAAGTAGATAACCCTTGGTGTTTTTTTGGAAATATAAATCCTTCACTTCTGAACCGAGATAACTCGAGTGATTTGTGAGGAACAACTTCTTTGACTCTTTTCCATCCTATAAATCTTTCTCTAGTAGCATTGTCACTGATCCATCCTGAAGGACTTGCATTTCTTTTAGATGGAGGAACCCTTATGGAGTGTTTTGATGAAGAGAATGATGCCATGTTCATAGGATTCAACAGGAAAAGGATTACAAAACTTTTTAGGGTTTTTCTTATAGCAAACAATGAGACACAACAATACACAAGCTATTTTCCAATCAAATATTCGTAAGGGCGTGAAACATAACTTTAGTATTAGCCCCTTTAAGACAATTTTAATCGATTTATTAAAGCCATAGTCGATTTATGTTTTGACAGTATTATCAAGAAATAGAGAAACACATACATAGAACATAATCGACTCTATACATAATATAATCGATTAAAAATCATGCAATCAGACTTTCATACAAACATATCAATCAATTAACACACTCATCAAACATGCATATAAAAATCTTCATACAAATACTTATGATGCATGAGTGTGTGGAAAAGATTTGTTCTAGTTACCACATTCATAGACTCAAGAACTTGTGATTTGTTCCGTTTGTAGTTCATCCTTGAGCATTGTTTTTGCTTCAGCAGCAACATATTTACCTCCAAAACAATTAAATGGTTTTGTAGCTGGTACCCAGATGAACTTGAATCCTTTCTTGTCAGTTGTAGGGGGCTATTCCTTAGGAATCCACTTATATTTCAACCTTTCTATAGTAGCAATTTCTATCATTATGGCCAATAGTATTGCAGTAAAAATAAGCATTTGTAATAGGCTTACTGAGATCAATAAACTTCTTTGAATTAATCCTATTACTCTTGCTTTGTAGCCAATACCTTGCCTATTAATTGCTCTTCCAGATGATCTTAACTCAACATCTAGATTTTCTTTTCCTTGAGTGAATTTAGCTACAGTGCTGGTTAAGTAATCAATTTTTTTATATTTACAGGACAATTATCATAATTCTTTTCAACAATATTTATTTCAATTTTAACATTTGTTTTAGCAGATTGTAATGCAGCTTCTAATTCACTTTCTAGCTTTTCATTATCCTTTACAAGGTTATCAATTCTATATTCATAATATTTCCTTTCAGAAGATAATCGATTCACCTTGTATTGGAGGCGCATGGCCTTTGCATGTATATCTTGAAATGCATCTAGTGGCAAGTGGTACTTGACTTCGATCGATTCATTCTCGAAATCACTATCATTGTCATCATTAGAGTGTGCATAGCCTACCATGAAACATAATTTTGACTCCTCTTCAACACTGCAATCATCATCACTTGAAGAATATCCATCACTATTTTCCCAGGCTATGTAGGCTTTCCTTTGCTTGCTCTTTTTGTCCTCAGGATACTTGGTGGTTGCTTTTTGATAATTCTTCAAGTTTGAACAGTCAGGCTTTATGTGGCCATCCTTTCCGCATTCATAACATTGCACAATGTTGCTTCTTGAACTCTTCTTTCCTCCTCTTGAAAAACCTGCATTGTCAGTCATAGAATTTCTATTCCTCATGAATCTATTAAATTTTCTCACCATCATATTCATGATTTCCTTTTATGATACTTCTGCATCTAATTTAGCTTCAGATTCAGCCTTGTTGGAGGATTTCTTGCTTGTGGCTTTGAGGGCAATTGATTTTTTTTCTTCAATTTCTTCTTCCTCTCTCAGCCTTTCGAGTTCTAATTCATGCTCCCTAAGCTTGCCATATTCATGTTAGTTAAATCCCTAGATTCTGAAATAGCAGTTACCTTTGGCTGCCATCTTCTATTTAAACTCTTCAGGATTTTGATGTTAATCTCTTCTTTCTCAAAAGATTTCCCGAGAGCCATTAGATGGTTGACAATGTGTGTAAACCTCTTCAGCACATTTTAGCACATTTTAGCTCGTTAGTACCTTCATGTGTCACTTTAAGAACTTCCCACATTTCTTTCGCAGTCTTGCATTGAGAAATCCTGAAAAACTCATCCATAGTTAGTGCAGAAGCAATTACATTTCTAGCTTTAACATCGTACTATGCTCTCTGGTTCTCATCTTGAGTCCCCTTAAAAAAATTTCAAAATAGTTTTTCCATTTACAAGATAAGTGGGTTCAAATGGACCATTGAATGTAGCATCCCATACACCTTTGTCCATAGATTCAAGAAAAAATTGCATCATAATTTTCCAAAATGCATAGTTTTTACCACCAAATAGAGGTGGTCTATTTGTTGATGCACCTTCACCAAAAGTTTGAGAAACAAAAGCCATTTTTCCGGATCAAATCGATTAGAAAAAAATCTTAATCAATTTGTTTTTCAAATATCTTGTGAAAACCAGCTCTGTGCCAATTGTTAAAAAAGGAGTGCTTAGTTTCTCACACTAAGAGGGGGTGAATTGGAGATGCGTAAAATGTTCGCTTTCAAAATCTTTTTCGCAAAGAAGGATGTCTTTGAACTTTTCTTGAAACGCAAGCAAGTTTGTATGTAATGCAACAATAAGCTTAATGGAATGCAATGACAAATTAATCGATTATATGTAGAGATAGGGATAAGAGAAATCAAACACTGATTTTTATACTGGTTCGGCCAAGCCTACATCTAGTGTCCTTTCAATCAACCTGAGTTGGAAGCCAATGCACTATAAAGATCTAGGATTTTACAACAAGGTTTTTACAGCGACCTCACGTCAAAATGTAAAACACCTCTCTAACCCACTAATCTAAATATACGAAGTAAACAATACAGACACACAACCCTCTTCTGTTGTCAAACCCTTTGAGCCACCCTCAAAGCAAGAACACAGTTCTTCTTCCTGTAATCACAACAGGGAACACCAGTCAATCTTCATGATTGCAAATTTCCTCATCATGCAGTGTACACCTCTTTGTGTAGATAGATCAGACGTTCAAACCCAGTAAACCTTGCTTGGTAAGAAACCTTCAAGTCTTTGATAATCACGGTCAATCTTTGGTTGTTGGAGCTTTTCGTTCCTCTGTAAGATCACACAACATTTTCTGAAAGATATGAAAGTGTTAATTTCCCAAAATTTCTTACAGAATTCAAATCAACGTCAATTTATAGTATTACACACATCAGACACATTTGAATCGATTTAGCTATTAACGTAGTCGAATACATTTGACAGTTATAACAAAATAATAGCAGTCAAATGCATTAATTGAATACGCATTTAATATAATCGATGTGTCATAAATGCTTGGTCAACATATTAAAAAATATGACCGTTGTTACAGTTATGTCAAGCATTTAAACAGTTTTCAAATCAACAACAAGCTTAGTTGAATACATGTTGCATGCAATCGATTAAGTGAAAACACTTAACACACTTTTTGAAAACTTTTCTTCTCAAAATATCTCACAGCACACTTGTAATATGTTAATCCATAATTAATAGTTTTCTTTAAATGCTTAAGTACTGCTTGCCAATGTGATAGACTTAGGTTACTAGTATATCTACTTAATTTGCTTACCGTAAAACAATATTTGGCCTTGTACTTGTCATTGCATACATTAAACATCCTATTACCCTTGCATATTCCAGTTGTGAAACTGCTTTACTACCATTAGGTAATATCTTTAAACTAGGGTCCATATGGGTTGAAACAAGAGAGCATTCATAATTGTTGAATTTCTTAAGTGCTTTCTAAATGTAATGAGATTGAGACAAAATTAATTTTTCATTTTCTCTCTTTATCTTTATTCCTAGTATAACATCTTCTTCTCCCATATCCTTCATAGAGAAACAAGATGATGGAAATGTTTTGGTCAAATTAACTTGATCTAAATTTGTTCCAAAAATTAGCATATCATCAACATATAAGAAGATTATGAAACCACTATCGTTGTCATCAAATTTACTATACACACTTGTCTAAGTTATTAAAATTATTGGTCTAGCATCAATCATTTTGTAATTATTAAAATTACTAACCAGGAATTTCTAGCTTGATGCATCTTCAGAAGTGTATTTTCTTTCAAGTTGATCCCAAAGTTCTTTTGCAGAACCTATATATTAATTAATATATGTCAAATAAAGGATCAGACATACCANATATCCTTCATAGAGAAACAAGATGATGGAAATGTTTTGGTCAAATTAACTTGATCTAAATTTGTTCCAAAAATTAGCATATCATCAACATATAAGAAGATTATGAAACCACTATCGTTGTCATCAAATTTACTATACACACTTGTCTAAGTTATTAAAATTATTGGTCTAGCATCAATCATTTTGTAATTATTAAAATTACTAACCAGGAATTTCTAGCTTGATGCATCTTCAGAAGTGTATTTTCTTTCAAGTTGATCCCAAAGTTCTTTTGCAGAACCTATATATTAATTAATATATGTCAAATAAAGGATCAGACATACCATTCAGAATGTGACCACGATAGACATAAACATCATTCTCCCATTTGTTTCTTTTTCGTTGTTCCTCCAACATCTCGTTTTCGCTTTCTTTGGGTTGGGGAGAACTTAGAACATATGCCATGTTTAGAGCCGGGAGAAGGAAATGCATCTTCTTTTGCCATCGTCGGAAACCAACGCCTTCAAACTTATCTAATTTGTGAAAGTTTGCAGACATCGCACAAATTGTTGTCATCTTAGAGAAAATATTGCTTTTAGACTGTTGGAACACTTTTCCAAGAACTTAGGGAAACAAGATGAACAACAATGTAGACTTGTTATAATCTTCTAGGTGTGAATACACCCTTTCCTAAAAGCAATATTTTGTCCCTTATAAGAGTGAAGGGGATCACGAAATCCGCTTTTGAGATACAAAGAAGAAATACAACGATGATACTCACTCTTAGTATTAACGTTAAACAAGAATAAAATTCTCACGAATTGTTTTGTGGATTAAGTAAATGACAGAATGTAGAGAAAAGTCTCATGTCTATGTGCACCAATAAAGCACAAGATCTCTTTATATAGATGTTGATCGGACATCTTTCAAATCCAAGAGATCACATATTCTGATTAGTTACATTTCTTCATAAATGATGGTAACTTTTCATGAATGGTTGTAACTCTTCATGAATAATTGTAACACTTCATTGGTTATAAACTCTTCATGAATAAATGTAACTCTTCATGAATCTGAAAAATGTCTCTAATACTCTTAAATTTCAACAACTTACTTTCAAATTTACGCAAATAAACAATACAAAAATTTATCTTCAAATCCTCTCAAATTCATTAAATTATTTTCCTACAAATCCATTCAAATGAACAAATCCTAATAGTTGCAGGAGAGGAGAACTTAACGTTGAGGGGACAACAAAACACGAAGGGTAACCGTGGCACACTCAATATTGAATGGTGAAGAATAAGTAGAAGTGGAGAAGTGGGGTGAATAAGATACAATCAATTTCTAAAAGTGTGAAAGAGTGAAGTAGAGGAAAAGATGTGGAATGGAGAAGAAGATGTTGTGAAGTGTGAAAACTAAAGGACGCGAAGTAGAAAAGACATGAAGTGAGGAAGAAGATGCGAAGTGGAGAAGAAGCTGCAAAGTGGAAAAGAAGAAATAGAGGCACAGTTTGACGAAGGGGATAATTAGGCATTGCGGAAAATATTTCAACAATTATCGATGATTTTCTAACAATACTACCGAAAATATATTTAAGAAAGAAAAAAAGTTAATTGCAGTTTCCTCTTAAAATCGACAAAAAATTATTAAAAAAATAAAATAAAAATAAACAAAAACTGTCGAAAATTTATTTAAAGTAAAATAAATTTAATTCTGATTTTAAAAAATCGTCCGAAGTTATTAGAAATTTTGGAAACCATTGAAAATAAATCCTTTGTATTACTTTACTAGTCACTTTGCTAACTTGGTTATACATCCGTTGCCTCTGACAACTGTTACATTGTGGTCTTAACATCCCAATTAAAGTCAATCTCAACTAACCATTTATATAAAAAAAATTGTTTTTAGTGATTGGTATGAGCGTCCAATTTATTTTATTTTATTTGTCTAAAATACCTACAATATATTTTATTTTATTTTATTTTATTTTATTATACCTTTTATTAATTTTTAGTAATATAAAAGTGGAAATAAAATAGTATAATCTTATTTTAGAAAACAAATGAAAAAAAATGGAAGAGTCGGTTCAATTTTTTTTTTCTCAAGTTCTATGTTAGAGATAAAATTTAACTAAGTAAATTGAATGTTTTTACCGTTTACATTTGAACCTAATAGAGTAACATGTCGTACTTATTTGTTTATAAAGTCCATAATTTAAATGAAAAATTAAAATTGGTATGGTATTAATTATATTTCCTGTTTCATTCCTTAGTCCTCGTGAAATAGTTTTTTACACACGGTTTGTTTTATTGGTGAAACGAAGGACATAAACCAGACAATGACTTTGAAGAGGCGAACGGATAAAATTAAAACAAATTTTGTGACTCTAGAAATATAAACACAGCAAAAAATCCAAAGACATAAGCTTTGGATGTTTTATTTATTCTTAAAGTAGTTAATTACATCCGAAGCATACCGTAGATGCATCAAGCACGAGTTTTCATGGATAGTGGTTCATTTAGACCTAGCAGAGATGTTGATGGAAGTGGCGTAAGAATAAACTGGAAAGGGGTTTTCTGATTGACGGCCAAAAGCCTGTTCCCTGCTTCATCATTAACAATGGCAACATTACCGCAGAGGCTGCCGCCAGGTGTACAGAACAAAAGCTTGTAGGTATTGGCTGAGGAAGCTCTCTCAATAATGAAGGAACCTTTGAGTGAATTTTGGTAGCCAACTTTAACGAGGGTTCCTTCAGAAAGAACCTCAACAGCTTTCCACTCAAGAGAGTTGGCACCGAGAGGATCATTTTCGAAGTCAATGAACACAGGGCCTT
>NW_025913981.1:0-15248 GCF_018835915.1 Vigna umbellata
CTTATTTTAAACCAAGATAGCCTAATGTAGTTAAAAATTTGGAAGAAAATCTCTAAACATTTAAATAACCCAGTAGAGTTATTCTTACCATTCTGAAAACATCAGTTGATGCTGATCCCATTCCTGAAAGCATCAGGGCAACCTGTTCATATTTCTCTGCTCAGTAGATGGATTAATGGTACACAAAAAGCTTAACTAGAGCATGAACATATTTTGCTAATCCTGAATCATTTGGATTTAGTGATGGGATTATAATGTCTACCATTTTGTATAAAATGAGCCACCTTGTTTACCCCATGGGTTATCTAAAAGATTAAACTCTCAGTTTACAAAAAGAACATGATCATTATTATTAGACTCAAACTGCATGTTTTTTTTTTTTAAATTCACATAGGTAAATTGAGGCTTAAATTTTGGTTTGAAAACTTAAAACCATATGCTGCTTGGTTAAAACTGTTTCTGATATATCAGTAGCCATCTAACAGAAGAAAAATAAGAAGTGACCACAATATATTAAGAATATAGACTACAAGGACAAAAGGATCCAGAAGAACACTTTGTAAATTTGCTTACATTGACTCTTTCGACACGGCGCATTTCGTCTTCAAGCAACGATAGTTGTGCAGCTGATGTCCAATGAATGCAGTCAACAGGGCTAAAACACAAAAAGTTATTGTTAAATTATTATCTGAAATCTCCATTAGCCTAGTAAGTTCACAAGCAGTGCTTTTGTCATAGCACTGGTCTGAAAACTCGAGTACCTCATGGCAGCAGTAGAGATTTAAAGAGTTAAATATGTTTTCAAAAATCCATGTGATAGAACTGATATTTTCAACTATACACTGGATATACTTCTTTATTGAACACTGACTATTTCCTTATTAATGTGACAGGAAAAGATAGCCCAGAACACAATTGTATCTTTATAGTAGATACCACTGGTATTTCGAGAGAACTTTCTCTCAGCCCTTCCCAACAATTTTCCCAAAAAAACAGAACAGACAAAAAACTGATATATGTCTATTACAGTTATAACCTCTTACGTTTCAATTGTCTGTTTTTTCTCATTCTTTTGTATACAATACCTTATGTATCATACACGAATTAAGAATTTGTTCCTGTTTGAAACTTTGATATATTTTGGTTTCCAAACTTTAAAAATGAATCAATAGAATTCTTTTAGTCCAATTATTTAAACTGTTTTTACTTGTAAAACTCATTTCTTAGTTGAAATTGAAGCAGAAGCGTATTGAACTGTGTAAACAATTTAAATGTATTAAACAGGTTTGACGTGTCAAAAGTATTTAACGTAATTAAATTAAAATTATTATATTCATTATTTTTAAAACATGAGAGCCAAAATGTATGAAAGTTTCACTTAGGACAAAGTCTAATTTTGTGTCAAATTTTATATACTAAAATCATATTTAACCTACGTATAAATTGCATTGAAACAATCTTTACACAAGATGGTTTATAAATAACATCTAATGTGTTCAAAATTAATCATGTTAATGGAAACTAGGGACACAAAAGTGGGTGATATGAGAAAATACAGCTTATGGATTATACCAACTATCAATAGCCTGTTGAACTAAGTCAGGTTTCCCGCATTGGCTGTACACTCTGGCTCTCCCAAATTCTTCCTCTATTCCAAACACATCACAGGCCACATTGGCACAATTTTTGCAGCCTGTCAAGGATTTCAAGTACAATTACACAACATGCCTTGTAATTGTTCTAGTTGAGGATCTAACAAATAAAATGAAGCAACATCTTGGCCTATCAACACATGAAGCATTGCAAATTTTAGATGTCAGTATTGTCTCTTTGGCTTTACCAACTCCTGCTAGACTAATAACAGTTTCAAATGCACAACAATATGAACATATAAGATAACATCATAGTTTCTAGAATGAGAAACAGTACCTATGCAGCTGAATTCATCAACAAAAACATGATCCTTTGGACTAGACTGATCCAGAAAAGGGTTAATGGAAGTCAAAGAATACCCATGAATTTCATCATAAATCATGCGCTGAATGGGATCACTGAGCACCTGCACTGAAATTATCAGTTTACTATATACATATACAAAACAAACTTGAATAACAGTTTTCACAAGATTTAAACTTTCTAATCTTCAAATGAAACGCACCCCATACACTTCATTGATGAACGTGCAGAAGTTGGTTGTCTCAGGATCATTGCCACTTAAATCTGGATGGCAAGCTTTCATGCAATTGTAGTAGGCCTTCTTGATCTGTGCAGGAGTGGCATCTGGAAGCTGGTGAAATGGAACAAACAACCAATCAGTTGACCCAATTTCGATGTATTATAAATAAATTATTTACTCTATCAACTAATAACAAATGATATTAGGTAAAATTATATAAAACTCATAAAAAGAATATTTTTATTCATTTCACTATTATTTACCATTTAATGATATTTTTAGCAGAATAAAACAGAGGAAAGATGAAAGTGTGATATACATTACCAGACCCAGAACTGCATAGTAGTCATCTGCAACAGTGTCACTGGTTAAAAACGATTTTTCCTCAGCAGCAACTCTTACCCTACCACACCCTCTTCGTTTGCCATTGTGTGTCACAGAGTTCATGTGGGTTGAAGTTTTTGGCAGCATCCCCCATGAGCTTCTGGAACAAAATTTCTGTGATGGGTTATGCAGTTTGAGAGGTTCTGTGTACACTGGAGACAGTAACTTGGCCATTCAAAACACCAATAAGAGAAACTTGTCTAGATGAAAGTTGGATTGAAGAGTTGAAACTAGAAATCAAATGACATAAAAAGATAAATTAAATTAATTAATAAATTGTTCAAATTTTCTTTTTGTTGATAATTGGAGATTTTAAGTTCTAATTTTTAAGGAGGAAGAAATTTGGGTTGAGAATATCAGAGGCGGTGTTGCTGACGTGGCATGTGACAACCAATGACATCCATAGAATTTGGTGGAACCTGAGATGAATCTAGGAGAGTGGAAAAACGAATCCAAGCGGGTTTACGTGAGAAAGGCACGTGTCATCATGTGCACGCATGTGGTATCGTGTTGCCAGTGTTGTGTTCCACACCTGCTTTGAGCAAAAAGATCGATACATGGATATTTGTATTTTTAGTTTGTTTTAGGACTTTATATGCTTAATTACTATATTTTAACCTTTTTATGATTTAAACTACGCATTAATCGATTTTTTAAATTTTACAATATTTTTTTTATTTTTCCCCCAAGAAAACTATGTACATTATACATTTTTTTTAAAAAATTTACAACTTGTAACATTTTTTTAAAAAAATTTACAACTTGTAACATTTTTTAGTTTGTCTCACAGCTTTCGAAAGTTTTGAGTATTTTGAACCCTTCCTTGTAATTCAACATTACAAAAGTAAAAAAGAAAAGAAAAGTAGAAAACACTAAAAATATAAAAGTATGCATAAGATGAAAAGAATGAGGAAAATCTTTTAAATATTGCCATTATTTATTTCGATCAACATTATATAAATAATAAGTTTTATCAGCATATTGCATTAGTTAAACATAAATTAAATAATATTTGCGTGAAGATTAAGAAAATGAGTATTTAAGTTGGTTGAATAAAATGATACTTAAATATTTTATTAATAAAAATCAGGTTATAAATATATNATTTTCTTTTTGTTGATAATTGGAGATTTTAAGTTCTAATTTTTAAGGAGGAAGAAATTTGGGTTGAGAATATCAGAGGCGGTGTTGCTGACGTGGCATGTGACAACCAATGACATCCATAGAATTTGGTGGAACCTGAGATGAATCTAGGAGAGTGGAAAAACGAATCCAAGCGGGTTTACGTGAGAAAGGCACGTGTCATCATGTGCACGCATGTGGTATCGTGTTGCCAGTGTTGTGTTCCACACCTGCTTTGAGCAAAAAGATCGATACATGGATATTTGTATTTTTAGTTTGTTTTAGGACTTTATATGCTTAATTACTATATTTTAACCTTTTTATGATTTAAACTACGCATTAATCGATTTTTTAAATTTTACAATATTTTTTTTATTTTTCCCCCAAGAAAACTATGTACATTATACATTTTTTTAAAAAAATTTACAACTTGTAACATTTTTTTTAAAAAATTTACAACTTGTAACATTTTTTAGTTTGTCTCACAGCTTTCGAAAGTTTTGAGTATTTTGAACCCTTCCTTGTAATTCAACATTACAAAAGTAAAAAAGAAAAGAAAAGTAGAAAACACTAAAAATATAAAAGTATGCATAAGATGAAAAGAATGAGGAAAATCTTTTAAATATTGCCATTATTTATTTCGATCAACATTATATAAATAATAAGTTTTATCAGCATATTGCATTAGTTAAACATAAATTAAATAATATTTGCGTGAAGATTAAGAAAATGAGTATTTAAGTTGGTTGAATAAAATGATACTTAAATATTTTATTAATAAAAATCAGGTTATAAATATATTTTTTTATTATCAAGTTTATTTTATAAAATCTTCTCATCTATTTGTATTATATGTATTTGAGATAATCTTCTTCGGTTGGTGCCTTCAACATCAATCTATTTTGTTGATTTCATGTTTGATCTATAAGGTCGAGATTTTCTTGGTTAGCTTTAAACCACATAGGCTAGAATATCATAAAATAGAGGTAAATCATAATTAACTAAGGTTAACAATTAAAGTGTAACAATTAATTAATTATTTTAGGTATGATTTTATTTTATTTTGACTGATTAGTTTTGTACCTTTTGAAGCATAGACACATTCTCATTTCTTTCTCACTAGTGTCAATACTTTATTTCAGTGAACTCACCTTCAAGAAGTTTTGTTTTGTTTTCATTTTCATTTCTTATGGACTATAAATTGGTTGAACTTGTTGGTATTGTTGATATTGACATTGTTGAACTTGTTTGTTGTTCATACACCCTATACATCCAAACTTAGGATAAAATTTAGAGTATATTCAAAAAAACTCCAAATGACCTGAAAATTTGTTCAAAGCACCAAAACATCATGAGAAACCCCCACAAAAAAGTTTGGATTAAAATTCAAAGTCTAAGTATGTGAAATATTTTTACAATGTTTGAAAAAAACAAAATAAATTGACGAAAAATAGAAAATGGCCTTTTTTTTAAATCTAGAAGGAATAGCTGGCCATGCCAACTATCACGAGCTTGAAAATTTTTTTCTACCCCAAATCGAATAAAATAATACCAAATCTGCCAACTAGAGCAAAAGTTATAATCGTTTAAAGATCTATGACAATTTACTTTCAAAATAATTTTTAAACTTTTCACATAGACCCAACATAAGGGCTTCTGGGTTTTTCTTGTGAAGTATGAGTTCTAAGCAGTGGTAAAAAAATTCAACAAAAAACAATAACCGTAGCTATCAAAACCAAAAATCATAAGTTAATAGTCAATATACACTATTATTCACCATAACACCATTTGCTTGTGATATCTTTTGTTTATAGTTCATCCATGGTTTTTAAGCGCAAGAGGGTTAAATATATGAGCATCAAGTAATATTGAATATTGTGTACTATACTTGGGGAAGATGAGAGTGTCCTATTTGAGAAGTTTCTTGGGTGCACTTCTATAGACATCAATGAGGATGTTGAATCTATAAGAGCGAAGTTTTTGAAGGTCACTTCGTTGTTTATCCTTTTTTTCTTCTTCTTCTTTTTCTTCTTCTTCTTCATCATGTGAGAAATAAGGAAGGATGCCCTTCTTGTTGTGGCGTAAGCTACTTCAGTAGTCAGATTTAGTTGATTGGCCATTTGTGAGAGTTGAGGTTTAGAGGAATGTTGAGGGAAGGCAAAGTGCTGAAGGCTTGAAAGAATTTCAAAGCTCGAGAGTCTTTTGAAAGAGAGTGTGAAAAGCTTAGGTTACACGCTTGGTTTATATGGTGTAAAAAAGGAGGTAACTTTTTGAGGAAGAAAGGGTTTTTGGGGATATATGATTGTAGAGTAATAATTACCATCATGTCTCAGTAAAAGCATGTCTAAGTCTGATGAGTGATATTTATGCCTACATTTATGCTTTAAAATTAAATTTTTGATGAAATTCATGTGCTTGAATGATTGATTTAAAGAGGATTTGTGATGATTTGATATATTGTGTTTGAAATTAAAAGGGACTTAAAAAGTGATTTTAATTGCATAAATTATTCTTGGAAATTCTTATGTTTGCAGTTGAAATTATAAGTTCTATTGGTGCAAATGGCAATTCAAGGCCCAAAATCAGGTTTTATTTGGAAAATAATGTACAAATGGGCTAAACAGACAGACTTTACCCTTGCACTTCCTCCTAAACTCTCTACATACACTCTTATTTCTGAAACAGGCTAACAACCAAGCCCAAACACTAAGCCTTTTCTCCTACACCCCCCTAAGTTTCTTGTTCCTACCCCTCCTAAGCCAAACTCCACCAGATTCTGCCACGTGTCCAAATCCTCCAAACACAGATCTAACCATTAAGAAGCTGCCACGTCATTAATCCTCTGCACACCAAATAGACCAACCACATGTTGCCACATCACCCCCCTCTGCCCCATCATCATCATCTCCATAGAAACCCTAATTCCCAAATCCAAACCCTAGCCACCTATGGTGCCGTCCGCCGCTGCCGTGCGACCTCCACGGTCACCGTTCATCTCCTCCTTTCTTGTCGGCGCATCAACGGACCACCACTTCCGCCACCACAACGCCTCAACCATGCCGCCCCGTCACCGGAAAATAACCATCTTCCTCACATCATCGCGCCACCACGCCGTATATCCAAACAACCACGTCGCCGGCCACCATCTTCTTCCTCGCGAGCTTCTCGGCAGCCAACCCCAAACCAGAGCTGCAAGCCCTCTGTCACTCTCCTCCTCCGTCGCGCACCATGCCGCTATCCTCCACGGCAGCCACCGCATGCCGCGCATCACCTTCTTCCACCACCTTGCCGCCGCGCCACTACAGGCCACCACAGAGTCTCGCCGTCAGTCACCCAAAATCGCGAAGACCATCGTCGCGAGGCCACCACTGGGTGAATATGTCCACCATCACCTAACCTTTCTTCTTCGTGAGTTCTTCACGCCTTGCTCCCACCCATTGCTGCTTCTTCATCTTCTCCACTACCTGCAAAGCAAACACAGATCCAGAAACAGAAATCAAAATTGTTGCCGCCATCGAGAGCACCATGGAAATCGCGGATTTCCCTTTTTCTTCCTCCATCAACGACGACAGTTCGCAATAGCGGTGCCGGAAGCGTCTCCTATTTTCCTCATGACGGCAAAGTGGCGGCACAGAGAAAGCCCTTTTCCCCAATCTGCAAAACCCTAATTTTGGGTGGGAAATGGGGTGACAAGTGGCGAGTTCCCATTGACCACGACCATATGAGTCAAAGCTGGTCAACAAGCCTTCTCTGGTCAAAGTCTGGTCAAACAGGGACTTCTAGTGTAATTTTGGGAAATTCAAAAGGGACTAAAGTGCAGATAGAAGAAATTCAGGGCTTATGTATAATTTTAGAAAGTCAGAAAAGCTAAAAGATAAAATTCAGTTGTTGAATTAATTTAAATTGGGAATATCAACAGAAAATATCTTCCAAATAATGTTATAATTATCTAAATCTTTTAGTTATTTGAAAGATATAAGATAAAAGATTCTATCAACTGAATATTCAGAGTCCAAGCCCAATCAAGCCCTATATAAAGAGACCCAGGGGAGGCAGAAAAGGACTTCACTTCATTCATTCATTCACCACTTCTCTCTCTCTCTTATTTCATCTTGTATTGAACTCCATTCATGGAGAGCTGAGCATCTAGGGCTATTCTGCTGTAATTCCATTATGGATTCTAAGGTTAGACTGAGTTAATGCAATTGTTTATTTTTATTATTGCTTTAAGTTGTTCTCTCTCTATGTTTTTCATCTTTCTATCAAATTAAAAGCAAAGATTCTTGCATCATAATGTGTTTGAATCTACATGCATATTGATTATATGAGTTCTAGGGTTTCTAGGTTTAATTGAAATCACTTTGATTTAATTTAGGAACTTTCATATGATTAAATGGTTTTTACTATTAATTGAGAATGTACTTTGATTGGTAGTAATAATTTTCAACTATAATCAATTGAGAATTTACTTTGATTGATTATTTTTTAATTTGGTTAGGCGATTTAAGAATAGACATGATTAAACACAATAGGATTTAATTCAGAATGTACTTTGGTTGAATTCATTGTGAATAATCTAGAAAGGTTTTGCATTTGATTGAGAATTTACTTTGGTTAAGGATGATCGCCCTCAAATTAATTAGGAATGCACTTTAATAATTTGAAACTTAAATAATAATCAATTGAACAATTATTTATGAATAACTGATGATGAATCATCTTGGTAAAGCAGTGGAATTAGCCTATTTCATTATAATCGTTTTTAAGTTTCTTATTTGTCTTTAAACCTTCTCCAAACATCATTTTTATCTTGAACATTGCATTGCATTCATAAGATTCAAATATTAAAAGGCAATTCCATATTCGTTGGGAGACGACTCAGGGTTACTTTAACCCTATCTTACTTCTGAATACTACTTGACAATACTGAAGTTGCCTTGAAAAGTAGTATTAATTTGATAGCTTCAACGACAGCCTATCAAAGTCACCTTCCTCAAAAGTTATTTTCTTCCTCCTTTGTTGTTGTACTCAGTTTGAGTTTGTTTTTCAATTTGGTGTTTAACTTTCTCATGCATCTTCTTGATAAACTCAATTTTAGACACTCATTCTTTATGTAAGAAAAAAGACGTGTCTGGAAGTGGAAGTAAATCAAGAGGATTAATAGGCTTAAAACCATATACAACCTCAAAAGGAAAAATATTAATAGTCTTGTGGACTACTCGGTTATAAGCAAACTCTACACAAGGGAGATGTTCATACCAAGACTTTCCCTTTAGTATTACTTTGAACAATGTAAATAAAGGCCTATTTACCACCTCAGTTTGCCCATCAGTTGAGGGTGACATGTGTAGAAAATAGAAGTCTAGTTCCTAACTTTTTTCCATAAAGTTTTCCAAAAATGACTTTGAACTTAACATCTCTATACACTATGTAGGGTAAACCATACAGTCTAACCACTTCTTTGAAGTAAAGTTTTGCAATATAGCTAGCATCATCTACCTTGTGGTAAGGTATAAAGTGAGTCATTTTACTAAATCTGTCAAGTACCACAAAGATACAGTCATAACCCCTTTGAGTCCTTAGTAATCCTAAAACAAAGTCTATTATTAATTGCTCTTAAGGGGTGCTAACTATAGGAAGGGATGTGTAGAGTCCACAAGGACACTTTAGACTTAGCTTGTAAACATTCAAGCATATAGAACAATTCCTTTGGACATCTACTTTCATGTGTGACCAATAAAATTTCTTTCAAAAAGAGTAAGAGTTTTATCAACTCTATGATGGCCCATGAGACCTCCTTTGTGACTTTCCTTTATAAGAAGCTTCTTAATGGATCCTTGAGGAATACAAAGTTTTCCTTCATTTAAAAGGTATCCCTCAGAAAGATAGAACCCATAAGAAGGCTTTTATAGTTTTTCAAAGCTTGGGGTTGGACAACTTCTTTGGAAGAGACACTAGGTTCCAAAACTAAATTCTTCTGTTTCCTTATTATTCTTTTTCCCTCTCTTTTTTTCTCCCTCCCTCTTCTTTTTAAGGATAATTTGGCCCTCTCTTATTTGTTGAGGTGTGAAATGACACAAGACTACCTTCTATCCCTTGTGATGTGAGTTATTTTATTGGTGAGACCATCATGAAGAACCTTCTTATCATATTTCTAAGGCCTTCCAAGTAAAATGTGTCCAACTTTCGTTGGTATTACATCACAAACAATTTTATGTGACATGACTCAAAGAAAGCAATCATTTATGTGACATATATCTATATGTCATGACTTAAAGAAAGCAATCATTTGTTGCCTCCAATAGTCAAACTTTCCCCTTTGAACAAGGGAGGACAATTTACTTCGTATATTTCATTTTTCATCGTTATCAGGATCATTTCCTCTAGTACGACCAAAAAATAATCCTTGAGTTAGCTTTGATACCAACTAGAAGACAGGAAAACACTAGAAAAAGAGAGGGGGGGGGGGGGTTGAATAGGTGTTTCAAAACTTTTCTCAAAAAACACACGTTTAATAACTATTGCAAGTTGTTAGCTAAATGCTTGTCTTTTTATGCAAGTGTTTAGGAAAATGTTTTAAAGGTGAAAGACAATAACACAAGTATTTTTATATTGGTTCACATAACATGCGCTATGTCTAGTCTCCCTTAAGAACTCTTAAGGGTTTCACTAATCTTATCCAAGATTACAAACGAGTATCAACCACTCCTTGTATACATTGAGTATTATTAACCACTCCTAGTTCCTAAGTATTATAAACACCTCTTGGTTTCCTTAGTCAATCTTGACTAGTCCGAGTTTAACAAGTCCTGGTATCAATCCTACACAAATGTCTACAACGTTTACCTCTCTTGAGCTAAACAATACAAGTGTTTTAATTACTTTCTAGAGTATCCAAACACAAAAGTGTTTGATTACAACTACAAATCTGAGTAACTCTTAGAAAGAAAGATAAGTACACTACAAAGAAATCTAGTAACTTGAAAGTTTTTCTTTTATTTTATGAACAGACTCAGACAATGTAAGCATATGGAGAGAATAAAAACATAACAATACAATGATAACAAAAGTTCTATATTCTCTTGTGTGAGTCCTCCTTATATATCTTTCTTTGGGAGATGACCATTACCTAGAGATGAGAGTAGTCTCTTCTCGTATGAAGATTTGTACTTTTCTACGCCTTGGGAAGAACAACATTGCTTTCGCAGTGAGATCTTTTACGACTATGGCAGGACATAAAGCTTTATTAAACATTTCAGGAATGTTTTCATGTCTTTCTAATCCACATGTAGTGCTTTTGAGTAGATATTGGTATTGTCAATATCTGCATAAATAGAGGAAACACACAGCATAAAAAATACATGCATTTAATGTTCTATACATTGATAGAGTGTTAAAGCAGGATTCGTAATATAAGCATTTATCATAAGTCTATGCTTTTTCAAAGTAGTATCAATTGATAAGATATATATCGTTTACTACTTCTTTCGCTAGATGTCCTTTTGTCAAATATTATTTATCCTTTCATAATTGACACACTAGTAAAATAAAGGATTTTAACTTGCGCATTTGACATCGGTTTAGTTGTAACTGAAGCAAAAAATGGCGGGGCATGGGCATTTTGTAATTATCGCAAAACAATATGCCTCGGTTAAAAAAACAATCGATGCCTAAAACTGACGCGGTGACATTTTTGTAATTATCACAAACGTATATGCCTCGGTTTAAAAAGAACCAATGTCTAAAACTGACGCGATGACATTTTTGTAATTATCATAAAGGTCTATTACCTTAGTTGTTTAAAGAACCGAGACATAAAATAACTGAAATTATATTTTTTTTGAGAGGGTTTAGGCATCAACCGAGGCCGTAGACCCTTATTGTCTCAGTTAAAAAAATAACCGAGGTAATAACATGTGTTTAGGGTTAAATTTCGCGAACATAAAGATTTTCATACAGAAGCTATTTTGTGCGTGGTGTTGCGCCGCTCCTGTCTGTTCTCCCATTTTCTTTCGCGTTGCCGAGAGGGAGGCTTTCTTCTTCTTCTTCTCTGTTCCGATCCGTCTAGCCTAGGGTTTTTCGTCTCGTGCGGACAACCAACCTGGAATGATCATCAATGGCGCGACGGAGGCACTATAGAGACACGTCGAACAAGCGACGGGGGCGCAAGAGCGCGGTGACCGTCTTTGTTGTTGTTCTTTTTTCTGTTCTGATTTGCAGCGAAGGAGGAAGCTTCCTTCCCTCCCCTGTTTCTGATTTCGATTGGGTATTTTCTGTTTGATTGATTCTCTACAGGAGTGATGGTGTTTGATTGATTCTCTGGTGGTATTTGATTGATTCACTCAGGTGGTGGTGGAAGCGAGCCGTCCTCGTTGATTTGGAGTTTGCATTTCATCTCAGGAGATGATTTTCTGGGTTTCTGATTGATTGAGGAATGAGCCGTGAAGAGTGATTGAGTTATGATTTATGAATTCTCTTTTAGAGTTTACTCTTATTGTATTATGATCTTGAAATTGAGATATTTGATTTGGAGATGATGATGGTGTGAGATGGAACAGTAGGCATTGATGGATTGCGACTAGACGCTAACAATTGGTGAATGGTGAAAACAAAAAAAAACACACAAAAAAAGAAAAAATCCTTCCACTACCACAATTGGATATGAACCGAGGTAAAAACGTACATTTTTGTTTGTGTGTTGAACGTGAAACATAGCCTTTAAATAGGCAGAAACGTAACCAACCAAATACGAAATGATAACCAAGTATTTGAACAAACAAATAGTGGATGTGTTCATAAAAAAATAACAACTGAATCTATGGGGTAACTGAAAAAAAATTAGAAAACCAGAAAACACATAGAAACAGAACACGGACGCAAAAGAAAATAAATACTTAAACCTAATTGCAAATAAATACTAAAATTTAACTTTATTCCAAGTTTATCCCAACATCGCATGCGTGAGGCACATATGTTGGAGTTTATAGTTGGTGCGGTCCAGAGTTGTTGTGGTGTAGTACCATTCGAAGCTGGTGGAATTGGTTTGAAATGATGGACCAAAGTGGAAGCAGCTGCTAGAATCAATGGTTGTAGTTGCCTGTTGCTGGCACATATCTTGCTGTTGTTTCCTCCTAATCTGGTGCATTGCAGAAGTCCAGAATGTTGTTGGCTGGACAGTTTGGCTAGAAGGATGAGTTTTGACGTGTTGGTGCAGTGCAGCACTCTTTTAGATGCTGTTGGAAACTCTTCTTGAACAATGCAGGGTGCCTCATGATGTAGGAGTTTTTAGATAGCTAATTTACTTAATATAAGTCTCGAGTATGTTATTTCATAAGCTAACGTCAGAATGAGTGGTGGTGCAGAGATGTTTCGGCTGTATAGTTTGTGGGATTTCAGTTGTCTTCTGTTTGACTTGGTGCTCTAATACTTATTTTTCATTATTTTAATTTATAATATTCTCATTAGATAATTCTTTTTCTTGAATTTTACATCTAGTATATGTATAAACAAATGTAAAAATTGACTCCAGGATAGAAATAAACTTAATCAAAATGAAATTGAAATTATGATAAACTAGAATGGTAATATTCTATGTTAACACTTTTATGATACACTTTGATCTTTAAATATATGAAAAAATGTCTTAAGATCCTAAAAAAAAATGAGAGAAACAAAAACAAATAGTTTTAAAATATATTAGTTTTTATAAAATCAAATTCGATTAATTAATTTTTTTATGCTCAACATTTTATTAATATAAGAATCGAATTCCACTTTTAAATATTATTTCAACTCTTATTAGGTCTTTACAATTTAACCTTAAATTAGTGTATTAAAAAATTTATTTTGAGTAAAAAAGTCTAAAAAAAAGTCTTGTGGGCTAGAAGTAATGCATAAACCTTCTATTTTAATAATTCTACGTACTTTGTTTTTTTTTAATTCTTTTATTGATCTCCAAATTAAAGATGTTCTATACTAAATGTAACATATCTAACTATAATGGAGGTGAAAACTTGGTCGAAATTAACTTGAAAATGACTCTTAGTCAATTAAAAAAATGATATGAATAAGATTAGAAAAAAGTAATTAAAGTGACATTAATTAGGAAAAGAAAAATGAAAAAAAAAACTTGAGGATAGTTAAAAAATTTATTAGAATAGATCAAATAAAAATGATGATTTTGAAATGGTCTAAAAGAAGTCCTAATCAAGGTATATTGAAAAGTTCATTTAGTTGCATTTTGCTAAGTTTGACGGAATGATGTTTTAATTAATTTGATTGACCAAAAGCTCTGTCAATCAAACCCAATCAAAGATGAACAGAGATTAAAGATGTCACCAAAATTAATTAAACAGATAAGATCAAACTTGATATTTCTGAATTGGTATGCTTGACTCACATTAATTAGGAAATGCATCAATCAAATTCATGTTAAAAATGATCAAGTCAAAGATTGATTGATAGAAGCTTGATGAATTGAGGTAAAATATATCCTAATCAATGTAACAAAAAAAATATCTTAATGAACACAAATTGAAAAGTTTCTCTATAAATAATTTTATAACACCAAAGTGAAAAAGGCTGAGAAAAAAGAGGGTGAAAAATGTTTACATTTGACATTAACTTAAATGATTAATTAAAAATTAATTATATTTATCATAGATTTAAATATATAATATACTTCATTATATTACAATATATGCTAACACTGATTTCCTTCCCGACACTGGTTGTAGCTTTCAATTTTATTTTATTTTTTATTTTCACCTTTTATTTTACTAGTATTGAATGTATATAAATGCATAAGAAGCATAACATTCATTCGTACAACCAAGGGATATTGGCTCAGTTGTTTTGGGTTTATGACCATGGTTACATAAATGAGATATATTCAAACGAGATAAAAAGTTGAAATTTTTGGTCTCGGTTCAGAAAATCCAAAGCAGTAAAGAAAAAATATAGGTTTATTGTCTCGATTCTAGTTTGAACCGAGGTCGTAAACCCTTAAAAATAATTTATTTAAGGGTCTGCGACCTTGGTTGGGGTCCAAAATCGAGGCAATAGACCATTTTTTTGTCTCAATTCTTAACAAAAATGTTGTCTAAGGTATGTTTTTTTAAAAAGAATTGTTTGTTTATGCAAACATTCCATAACATATATACAAGAAAACAAACCCAGAAACAAACATGTAATCTGAAGTTTAAAAAAGGTTTAAACCCTTTAGTTGTCCCTATTTATGTATGGTTTTTCCATTTTGATCATCTTCTTATTAGAATCCCCAATTGAGTCCTTAAAAGTGCTAATTTGAATCAATTGAGCCCCTGCCGTTAAATTTAGTTAACGGGGTTAAGTTTTTGTACATGTAGGAGGTTGATGTGTCAATTTTTTGAAACGTGGCATGCTGATGTGAGAATAATGTGCTTGTGAACATCTCTGATTGTTTTTTCCAATTTTTCATACAGTCACTGGAATTCATTGTCCCCTCCACCACCAACGCAAACCCTCACGCCATCGCAAGAAGAAGCCATCGCGAGACGAAGCTCCTCGCTTCATCTCCTTTATCGCG
>NW_025913988.1:0-45769 GCF_018835915.1 Vigna umbellata
GTGCGTGTCTGATGTGTGAGAAGCAAAGCAAATGATGTGGAATGAGGGAGCGGACGCGTGGCTGAAGAAGGAATTGAAAAAAACGCTGACGCATGCGAGGTGGCAGCGAAGGAGAGGTAACGTGGAGGAGAGAAGCACCGTGAAAGTAAAGGAGAAATGGAAGAATGAGAGTGTGCTTGGAAGGTGGCTAGAGGGAGTCTTTGGACTCTCTAGCCTATGACTTTCAAGAGAGAATTATTCTGATTTCAGAAAATTTAATTCTCATTAAGCTCAAAAGTCCTAATACAAGAGAGGAGTTGGGTATTTATAGTAACCCATGCTCCTTAAGAACTAAGCTAGAAAATCTAAAAATACAAAAGGAAGACTAAGTCAAATAGGATTCCATCACTACATTAATGACCACTAAGACATAAATTAATTGGTCAGATTCTTGTAAACTCTATAAATAAAGATTTAACTTCGAGGTAAGACTCATTTTTTCCGTAATTGAATTACTTTAGACCTTCAAAGAAAATTTCTGACTTTAGCATCGAAGTGTATTCTATTGGTCACCCCTCTCAAACCGATCTATTATCTAGAGTTAAGCAGAAGTGAATGTTCGTCCAAGATAGAAGTACCTCACAAAAATTATCCTCGTCCCAATCCAGCAGAAACATTTTGGCGCCCACCGTGGGGCCAAGGATAGCAGAAGAAACCCAGTTAAAAATCCTAAGGATGGTAGGACAACCATACCCAATGACATTAGTATAGGAGATGCAGAGGCTGATGCAAGCTATGCAGGCAGAGATAGCAACTTTGCGGGCAGAGCGTTTGATGGACACTATGGCGATTTATTTTCCCAATGACTTAGTGTGGTGTAGGGTGTTTTCCATATCCCTTAAAGGAGAAGCTTTGGCATGGTTTCATTGCCTTCGCCCCCGTACCGTGGACAGTTTCAGTACATTGAGAAATCTATTTGAGCAGCAGTTTTCTTCCAGTCGGGCACAAAACCTGACTTATATGGAGCTGACAAAAATCAAAAAAAGAAAGGATGAAGGCCTAAGGGATTTTATGGACCAGTATAATCGAACTGCCCATCAAGTAAAAGACATTGGCAAAAAGTTCATCATGAGTACCTTAGTAATATCTTAGGCCTTGCTCCTTTGCGGACAGCTTGTTTGTGCGACCACCCTTTACCTTGGGAGAGATGCAGGAGAGGGTCGCTGAGTTCTTCCGGATTGAGGAGATACGTGCCATCCAAAAAAGGCCTCAAAGGGCCTAGATTTAATCAGTACACCCCTCTAAATATAGGGCGTACCACTGAAGAGTGCACTATGCTCCGAGACACGATTGAGGAGTTGTTAAGGGCAGGGCACTTGAAGAAGTATGTGAGGAACGAGCAGGGGAAGAGGAGCCCGCAATGAAGGGGAAGATCCAGATGGTATGATCATAGAGATGATCGTCACCGTAGCAGAAGTCGAAGCTAAGATCGACACCTTCGCAAACATATTAACACCATCTCTAGAGGCTTTGTTGGAGGAGGGTCGACAGCCTCAACAAGAAAGAGGCATTTGAGAGAGTTGAAGAGTATCTATAGGGTGGACATGAAGAAACGCGCGATGCCACCAATCATGTTTTCTGATGAGGATTTCCATGCTCCCGACCCCGAGCAGGGTGATCCTATGGTGATAACCGTTGTTATCGCAAGGTACAACATTGGCAAAGTTTTGATTAACCAAGGGAGTTTAGTCAACATTCTTTATTGGAAGATGTTCCAGTAAATGGATCTGTCTAAAGATCTGATTGTACCCTACAACAAGCAGATTGTGGAATTTGCAGGAGAGCGAGTGGACAGAAGGGAATACGCGGACTTAAGAACGTGTATCGGTACCGAACGAGATGCTAAAGAGATAAAGACCAGATTTTTGTTGCTAGAGGCTAGCACCCCGTACAATGTGCTTATAGGCAGGCCTTGCCTAAACGCTTTTGAGGCTATAGTTTCAATGCCTCATCTCACTCTCAAGTTTCCATTTGAAAAAGCTATCATTTGTACTGTTTCAGCATATCAAATGGTTGCTCAGGAGTGTTACGTTGTGGGATTGAAGGTAGAAACACTTGACCTCTCGACGGAAAGTTAAGCGGTCATAAGTGGCAATGGTGGATTTAGATCCCAAAACTAACACAAACAACCCAATGGAGCCACTAAGAGAAACAAAGTCTTTTGGTCTCGGATGTTCGAAGAATCGAGTCATTAGTAGAGGAGTAGGCCAAGATCATCGACAAAGAGCTGAAACGCAACAATGATCTATTCGCTTGGACCGCAATTAACATGCTGGAAATACACCCAGGGGTCATGTTTCAAAAATTGGCCCTGTTCAAGGAAGCCCGCCTAGTAGCACAGAAGAAGACGAGGCTTAGAGAGGAAAAGTGGTTGGCGGTACAGGACGAGGTAAAGAAACTCTTGGAGGCCAATTTCATTCGTGAAGTCAAGTACACTACCTGGCTGGAAAACGTTATGATGGTGAAAAAGTTGAGCGGGCAGTGGAGGATGTGTACAGACTTCACATATTTAAACAAAGCTTGTCCGAAGGATGCATACCCTCTTCCTAGCGTTGATGCTTTAGTGGATAGAGCTTCGGGGTTTCAAGTTTTGAGTTTTCTGGATGCCTATTCGGGGTATAATCAAATCCCCATGTACCTCCCTAATAGTAAGAAGACAACTTTTATCACCGAGCGGTCAAATTACTGTTATGAGGTAATGTCGTTTGAGTTAAAGAATGTAGGGGTCACTTATCAGCGGTTGATGGACAAGGTGTTTCATCATCAGATTGGGAGGTGCATGGAAGTTTACATGGATGACATGGTCGTACAGAGTAGATCAGTAGAAGATCATGTGAAAGATCTTGTTGATGTGTTCGGCTAGGTGCATAAGTTCAGAATGAGACTAAACCCGGCTAAGTGTACCTTCGGGGTAACTGTAGGGAAATTTTCGGGCTTCATGCTGACAGCTAGAGGGATAGAGATGAATCCTGATAAGTGTAGGGTGGCACATGTCGCATGAAGTGGAGCCACATTTGGTAGTGTTTCAGAGTAAATCTATTACCCGATCGGTAGAACAAAATAAACCCTACGCAATAACAAAGATTTTGCTACGGCTTGGGGGGCCTGTTACTACAGGGTTAGACCCGATCGATCGGGTATGACTGCATGCTGAGTGGAATGGACCGGATGGTCAGGTTACGAAAAAGGACTTTGTAGTCGTTCGGTCACGATAACAGTTGAGCAGAGTTAAAGCCTAATCAATACGATAACCGCTATTGATGACTGATTCAGGCTAACATTAATGACCATTAAGAGGTAAATTAATTGGTCAAATTCTTGTAAACTCTATAAATAGAGACTTAACTTCGAGGTAAGACTCACTTTTTTCGTAATTGAATTACTTTAGACCTTCAAAGAAAAATTCTGACTTGAGCATCGGAGTGTATTCTGCAAGTCACCCCTTTCAAACCGATCGGTTATCCGAAGCTAAGTAGAAGTGAACGTTCGTCCAAGATAGGAGTACCGCACAGGAATTATCCTCGTCCCATTCCAACAGAAACACTATGTGTTCTCACCAATTGCTTTACTACCTAATTTTTCTTTTTCTCAACACATTAACTGTTTAACGGATAATTTTTTCGTTCATTGCTTCTTATAAGAAATTGAGTGTTGGCCATAGTTTATGACTATGCTTGTAACAAAATTGTGTATTCCTTCCATGGAAGAGCTATTTTTTATTACTCATGGCATTTGCTACCATTTCTCATATTCCTCATAAAGTGAATTTTATTAGTGAACAACAGACAATGTTTGTGCATCTGATACTTTTATGTTGTTTTGTTGATTGTGAAATGTGGGTTGGGCTTTATTACTCTTTACTCTTGAAACCGATGAGTGTTATATCTACACAGTTCTTCGTAAATATTATATTCTTAGAGTAAAAATAGACAATGATAATCCTTATGTAATAATTATTTATGCATTTTATCAATCAATATTTATTTACATACATAGTCTGAATATGATGTTAAATAGATATCAAAGCCTCAGTCTTTATCTAATTTGTGCCAGACCTTTTTTTCTACTGCTATTGAACTATGAGAGTGGAGAAAGTGTCCCCTGTGTATAATAAGGTGTCTTTCTCTGTTTCAGCTCCTAGGTTAGCTGCATCACCTATGAAAACACCTTTGTGCCATTCATCTATCGTTATACCATCATCTGGTTCTTTAGGATGACATTCAAATATGTATAATATGTTCAGTATAAAATTAAATATGTATAAGTTTGACAAATGACTTAATAGTTCAACTATCAACTAACAGATCTTGTGCCTTATTGAATTTTCTTTAGGATTTCATGTGTGATGTTTTTACTTTTTAAACAAGGTTTAATCATTCTGCAGGTCCCATTTTTGGGTCGGAATCTCAAATTGATACTCTTCTTTTTCGACGTCTCAATTAGGTCCTTATTTTGTAAAAATTGCAACAACTAGACCACTGCCGTTAAATTGGGTCTAACGGCGTTAATGTATCGTTGACATGGCACGTTAATGTTGAATTTTATTTTTTTTATTAAACATTGAACCCAACCACATTATCACCCTTGACACATCATCATCTTTCACCTCCAAAAACCCTAGCATTTCCCATAATCCATCATCGGAGCACCAGTCTCAAAGTTGTCGCAATGGCCATGGGCATCTTTCATCACCTCCACCACAGATCAACATTGTTGGACCGCTAATCTTCTCCGCAAAGATTTCAAGCCAGAACCCAAATTGCAAGACCTAATTGCAGGTAACATCAGACCTCTACGAGATAGCCATGAATTGCGCCACCTCAATGCCAACCCCAATCACACAAAGTCAAAATTATGACCACCTGGTCTCCATGAACGGGGAACCCTCGCGCCCTAACATCGACGAACTCACCGGCACCGAATCGAACCCTCTCTTTCTTGAGGATGTCGCTTCCCCTTCTATCACCATCTCTAACGATGCCCTCTTCATTTACGTCGACCCCGACAACCCCAATTTCGGCCCTTATGAATGGCTTCACGCAGCAAGCCGAGTCCATCCTTCCTAACATGGCAAAAATCGTCATGAGTGGATTTATACCTGAAACCCTCCCCGTCTACACCAAACTGGCCACCGATTTCGCCATTTTCGACAAGTGGTTCGCTTTGGTTCCAGCCTCGACCCAACCGAACCTCGTCCTCGACTTCCCTAGAAAACCATCTTCGCATAACTATTGCGACTTGGACGAATTGGGTTTCAAGTGGATTTGTTTTTGGGTTTTCCTCTTTGTTTCCTCTCCACATTGATGAAGATGGAGAACAAGCAGTGACGTAGCGGAGATGAACTACGCGAAGGTTTTTCTCTGTTTCGTGATTTCTGTGTGTGTGATTTGATTCACGATGGTTGCAAATGGTGAGGATTTTTTAGAGGAAGACTATGGCATTTGCTAAACTCGCAATGGCTGGCTTATGGTCATGGAGGTCTGACAAAGATGGTGGCAGTGCGCGGAAGAGATGATGGCAATCGCGACGATGGTTGCCAATTTCTTTTGTAAAAGAAATAAATAACAAAGACATGTCAGAATATAATGACTCCGCGTAATTTAAAAACCAAGATGATAATGCCACATCAACCTAACAATAACATCGTTAAACCCAATTTAACGGCAGTAGTGTAATTGTTGCAATTTTCACAAAATAAGGATTTAATTAAGACGCCAAATAGGGACCTTGTGAATGATTAAACCTTTAAACAATAAGGTAGAATATAGTATGTTTGAGAGGTCCAAATGCTTTATTTAAGAAGAAAGGACACACTATTGAAATTTGTATAGGATTGGCATTAATAGTGGTAGTAATAGTTGTAGATATAGTTTAAAATTTGTTTCCATTTTTTCCTGCTATATACTAATGTTTTCTCTCACGTAGAAAAGTGAAGGATAAAGAGTATAGTTTCAGCTATTGGTTCTCTTCCTCACCCATATGGAAGAGTTTTTACAGGTGTCTTGAATGATTGTACTCCTATTGCAATTAATAGGCTTACAAGTGGAGGGCAATAGGGTGAAAAAGAGTTTTTGGTGGAAGTTGAGATGCTTAGCCGATTGCATCATTGTAACCTTGTAAAACTAGTGGGATACTTCAATAATTGTCACTCATCACAAACTTTACTTTGTTATGAGCTTGTTCCTATTGGAAGTTTAGAGGCTTGGCTTCATGGTAATGTAGTGTTGTAATTTGAGATAATATCTTTAGAATCTTCCTAATTAGAGGAAATAGATACATAATCTTTTATTTTATTTTATTTTTCCTAGTTTTCCTAGTTTCTCTATTTCCCTTTTTAGGAGAACTAGATTATTACAAATAGAGGGTATGAGAATGTATATTTTATGATTGAGCATAATAAAAATAAGTCTTATTTTATACTTAGTATCAAGAGCTTCTGATCTTGGGGCTTCGTTCCGCTGCACAGTCACGCCGCCGCCACTGTCCGACCACAGCTGTTGCCGCCATCCCCGGTTGGGGTCGTTGATAGGGCAGAAAGGTGCGCCCAACACCGGCGACCATAAACGTCGTCGCCGCTATCTGACCACCGTCACTGTCGTCGTCGCCGGTTGAGGTTGTTGATAGGGCAGAAAGGTGCACCCAACTCCGACGACCACAACGCCAGAAGTTGCTCCATGAGAGGAGCTGCCACGCGCCGCCACTGTCGCCGGCGCGTGTAGCCCATGCGCCCACCTCCGGCGAGACCCACTCGCCGCCAACGCCACAAAAAGGGCGCCTGAGACTCCTAAGTTTGTTCCTAGGGTCGGTGACGACCCGTTTGGCCTATATTTGAGTAGATCTGAGTTTTAAGTTCTGCTCTCTTTTTTTTTTCTCAGTGTGACCCACTCGCCATCGCCACAAACAGAATCGTCGAAGCCTCCTGAGTTTGTTCCTAGGGTTTGTGACGACCCGTTTGACCTTTTCTTGAGTAGATCTGAGCTTTTAAGTTCTGCTCCTTCTTTTCTCGGTGTGAGTCATAGGCCATCATCGTCTTGGAGACTCTTGGTTACGTTCTACGGGATGTTTGAAGTAAAAATTATTCCTTTGAAAGTAATGGATGAATCAATGAGTAAGCCCTTTGGATCATGTACTCTGTCCATAAAAGGTAAGATTTTCCTCAATATTGTTGATCATGTGTCTCAAGGTATTTGGATCCTTGATTTGAGTGCAACTGATCATATGACACCTTTCAGTTGCTAATGGTCAGGGTATACCTATATGCGACTCTGGCAATATAATTTTGGACTCATCTATTGTACTGAAGAATGTTTTACATGTTCCTCAATTAGCTAATAGTCTTATCTCTGTGTAAAAACTCACAAAGGATTTAAATTGTTCAAGAACATTTTTCCAACTTATTATGTTTTTCAGGACCTTGCCATGGGGAAGACAATTTTAACTGCTAAGGAGCATAGTGGGTTTTATTTTTTAGTGCTTAATGACCAAAGGAACACAAAAATCATGAGTCAACAAGCTACATCTGAGACGTGGGCAAAATCTCAAATATGTTTACATCATCAAAGACTTGGGCATCCTTCATTTAGTCTCATCAAGTCCTTGTTTCCCCACTTGTTTACCAAAGAGTTTGTTGAGTCTTTTAAATGTGATATTTTTCAATTGTCAAAACATCATCGTGCATCTTATCCTATTAGTCACAAAAAGAGTATTTCTCCATTTGATTTAATTCACTCTAATGTTTTGGGTCCTGTCATATATTCTATTTTCGGAGCCAAATGGTTTGCTACCTTTATTGATGATTGTACCTGTGTCACGTGGGCATACCTTATGAAAAATAAATCCGAAGTTTTTCAAATTTATGTTAATTTTTTCTATCTTGTCCAAAATCAATTTGGAAAAAATATCAAAAGAATCAGGTTTGATAATGGTACTGAATATGTGAATCATGAATTTCTCAATTTTTTGTCTCATAATGGTATTTTTCATGAACTAACTTGTGTTAACACCCCTCAACAAAATGGGGTTACAGAAATAAAGAATCGTCATCTTCTTGAAGTAACTAGAGCTCTTCTTTTTCAGATGTATGTTCCAAAAAACTACTGGGGAGAAGTTGTGTTAACTGCCACACATCTCATCAACAGGTTACCTACTCGTATCTTAAATGGCATTAGTCCTATATAGTCTATATTGTCTTTTCTTCCTTCTTGTTCCCTATTAACGAGTCTACCTAGTCGAGTCTTTGGAAGTGTTGTTTTTGTTCACTCTCATCATCCTAAACATGGTAAATTAGATCCCAGAGCTCTTAAATGTGTCTTTATTGGGTATCCTTCTAATAAAAAAGGGTACAAATGTTATCATCCTCAGAGTCGTCGCGTCTTTATCACCATGGATGTCACCTTTCATGAAACACAATCCTTTTATGTCATTCCACCACTTCAGGGGGAGAAAGCACTTGAAGTGGATGAACTCTCCTTGTTGTCATTACCATGTTTGTCTTTGCAGGATGCCCAAGACTTGAGCAATGAAACTACCATAATCCACAGTGAGGAAGAAGACATGGTTTTTGGCAAAAAATATGAAAGAAGAGAACAACCCACTTCGACTCTCGAGCAAGAAAAATTGTCTAATCCGGAGGTGAGGATCCCTGAAGATATCAATGAGGAGGAGGTAAGTATCACTGAGGATTTACCCATTGCATTGAGAAAGGGAAGAAGATCATGTGCTAAATATCATATTTCTCAGTATGTTTGCACTAATAATCTCTCTGATAAGCACAGAAGTTTTATTACCACCATTGATGCCACAAAAATTCCTACCTCAATCCAGGAGGCCATGAAACTTGAACATTGGAATCAAGCCATGAAAGAAGAGATGAATGCATTAGAAAGAAATTCAACTTGGGAAAATTGTTGATAAGTCAAGAGACAAGAAGGTAGTAAGGTGTAGATGGATATTCATAGTGAAACATAAGGCAAATGGGATAATAGAAAGATATAAAGCTAGATTGGTGGCAAAAGGATATACCCAAACATATGGGATTGATTATGAAGAGACATTTTTCCCAGTGGCAAAGATAAATACAGTTCGAGTTATTCTCGCTTTGGTTGCCCATTTTGGATGGGACTTACACCAGTTGGATGTGAAGAATGCCTTTCTTCATGGAAATCTAGATGAGGAAGTATACATGGAGATTCACACAGGTATTGAAGTGAAAAATGAAAGAAACAAGGTATGCCTCTTAAAGAAAGCATTGTATGGTCTTAAGCAATCCCCTAAAGCATGGTTTGGAAGATTTACAAAAGCAATGGTTTCCTTGGCATACAGACAAAGCCAAGGAGATCATACTCTATTCATAAAGCACCCTTCTATAGGTAAACTCACTTTATTGCTTATCTATGTGGATGATATGACTATTGTAGGAGATGATGAAACAGAAAAATTGACATTAAAAGAAAAATTGGCAGCTCTATTTGAAATGAAAGATCTAGGAAAACTCAAATATTTTCTTGGAATAGAAGTTGCCTACTTCAAGAACAAAATTTTCATCTCCCAAAGGAAATATGTACTTGATCTCCTCAAAGAAACATGAAAACTGGGATGTAGAACCTTAACAGTTCCTATAGAACAAAATCACAAAATTAGAAGTGAGGAAAGTGCTCTTGTAGAGAAGGCCCAATATCAGAGGTTGGTGGGAAAATTGATTTATCTATCACACACAAGACCAAACAGTGCTTATGCAGTTAGTGTAGTGAGTCAATTTATGCATGATCCAAGAGAGAGACACATGCAAGCAGTTGACAAAATTCTCCAATACTTGAAGTCAAATCCAGGAAAGGGGCTATTATTCAAAAGAGAAGACATATTGACTATGAAGATATATACTGATGTTGACTATGTAGGTTCTATTACTAACAGAAAATCTACTTTTGGGTATTGTGTATTTCTTGGAGATAGTCTGGTAACATGGAGAAGCAAAAAGCAAGATAGAGTATCTCGTTTTAGTGTAGAAGCTGAATTTTGAGCCCTTGCTCAAGGAATGTGTGAAGGACTCTGGATGAAAATCATTTTGGATGATCTTAAAGTCAAAGTGAAGAACCCGGTGCAACTACATTGTCACAATAAGTCTGCTATGAGTATAGCCCATAATCCAGTATAGCATGATAGAACCAAACACATTGAAATTGACAGACATTTCATCAAAGATAATCTTGACAAAGGCTTTGTGATTACAACTCATGTTCCTACAGAACTTCAAATAGCAGATATTTTTACAAAAGGGTTTCCTCCGGGTAGATTTCAAGATCTTATAGGCAAGTTGGGAATGATTGATATTCATTTATCAACTTAAGGGGGAGTGTTGTAATTTGAAATAATATCTTTAGAATCTTCCTAATTAGAGAAAATAGATACATAATCTTTTATTTTATTTTATTTTTCCTAGTTTTCCTAGTTTCTATATTTTCCTTTTTAGGAGAACTAGATTATTACAAATAGAGGGTATGCCAATGTATTTTTTATGATTGAGAATAATAAAAATAAGTCTTATTTTCTACTTGTAGTTTCTCAAATCATGGTTCAGCTTTTAGCATCGAATGTTACATGTTTTCTTTATCCTATTGTTGACTTGTTTGATTTACTTTAGTTTTTCCAAACATGTTTATTCCCTTGAACTGAAATTGGCCTTCATTGTTTCCATTATGTCCCTTACGAATTAATTATCCTTTGGATTGGGACACCAAAATGAAAATTGCGCTTGATGTTGCAAGGAGGCTTTCATACCTTCACGAAGACTCGCAATCCTATGTAATTAACTTTTAGAAATGTTACCCTTAGCAACTTAATTGTATATTTATTTACAGTATGAAGATCAACTACGATACATGTGATGGTTAATTTATTTGGATGTTCATACTTAACTTTATCCATCCTTGTACATAGTTTCATATTATTAAAACAAAGAATATATTCAATTATGTATGTTTATTATGTTACATTTTTTAAGTACTTTATGGTTGATATATGCAATGCATAAGCTATAAAAGATAATGGGTTCTTATTATTTGACAATTTGGCAATTATGTTTTACTCTTATAAGCTATATGAACTCCTAGCTATTGGGTGTAGATGTGAGTATTACATATAAATTTATCCGTAGGAAATTACATACGGATTTATTTATAAGTAATTACATACAAATTTATTCGTAAGTAATTATTTACAATTTATCCATAGATATATTATTTACGGATTTATTCGTAGGTAAATAACGTATGACTATTGTATCTATGAATTTTTATCCATAGATAATTCGTAGGTAATATTATTTTACTTATAGATTTTGTGATGGATTTTGGTTGCAAGTAATGATCTTTTTTATTGTAGTGTATATAGACTTCCCCATAACCATATAAACGTAAAACAATTCAATCCTCCAACCTTCATCAAATATGTATTCATAGCAATATTACTACCAACTAAAAATTTAACCTTACCCAATCACAACATGATCACATCATAAAACAAGAGAGTCTGAGTTAGTTCCTCTTACCAACATCACTACAACATCTGTGATCAACATATTTCAAAATCAAACAAAGGCAAAAAAAAAAATTATAGCTTTTTTTACCAATATTTTCTACAAACAAACTCTTCCCTAGTTTGGATTTTACTTCCTTTTCTTCTTCTACACAACTTCTGTATTAACTCTGTTAGACACAAAAACTCACATTACATCGTAATATTCAATTTAGCACGTTAAAACTAACCACCAATGCTAAAAAAAGATACAGTACACTCTTAAAAAATCTCCTCATAATTCACCTTAATATGTTTTTATTTCCCGTGCATATGACTAGATACAATTAATCTACCTTTAACTATTCACCTTCCATAAAATCGCAAAAACACTATAAACTAACATACTTTTACTTTAGCCAAGATTCAAACTTACCTACACCAAATTCCAAACCAATACTCAAAACGAAATATAGTATCACATTTATCTTGTCATTCACATCCACAACAAACAATACAAATAACCATCACACAACGTCCAAATATATAATAATAATTAAAAAAATCACATTCAATACCCACGAAAAGAATCAAACACATGACCTCAAACTCTTAACAAAGAGTTATAATCAACTATTACTCTTTTCTTTAATATAACTTACTATTTATTATTTTAACTAATGGCTTATACTGTTGTTCATAGTTGTTGTGGGATTAGAGTAAGTTGGATTCAATTTTTCTTATATAGATTTCAAGAACAATTTTATAACTCAATTTTTTAAAGGTAAGTTTTAGAAAATAAAAATAACCAAAATTGATTTACACACGAAAAGAAATTGTTATTATGTGGAGTTTATTTTGTGAGGGTAATAAAAACCATCCACAAACTAACATTATTTAAAATGACTAAAATTAATTATATGAATACTAATAATAGTGGAGGTTTTTCAAAATACAATTTTCACCTTTCTAACGTCTCACTAAAACTTTCTCCAATTTACTCCATAACCCACATTTCCCCCCTTTTCAAAATTTACGAAACTTTCAATTTTTTTTTTGTCATATTTCCCCCTTTCCTAAATATGTTACATGAATCTACCTACAAAAACCTCTTATTTCTTGTTTTTCCTAAAAATTTTGAAGCAAGCATGTGATTTCTACTGAACGCAATTCTCCTTAACGAACGCAGCTCCCTGCAACGCAGCTCATCGTCGCCGGTTCATCATGAGTTGTGTTGGTCGTTGCGTATTCAGTTGTGGTCGCACTTGAGTTATCAATTTTGATCGCCGTTGAGGTCTTAGTTTCGGTGGTCGTCGTCAGTCGTCGTCAGTCGTCATCGTAGTTGTGAGTGTTTCTCCACTCTAATATTTCCTTCCACATATTATCTCTATTTTTGAGTTAGAAAATTATATTGTCCTTTGTGTTAAGTTAGCAACGAGTCTATAAACACAGAAAAGATAATGTTTTCTTTCTCATATTATGAATTTCTATATTATTTAGACTATCTGGTTTCTTAGACAATTTTCATAACTTTTTAGGGGAGAGGAAGGGTCGGTCGTGTTCGGCTTGGCGAATCCTACCATCTTTTTCCAATATGTGTTTATGATGCTTTTGCTGATTATCAATTGCCAGAGCTTTTTGAGAACACCTTTGCAGTCATTGTGTCTGCAAATCAAAACTCTACAACTTGGAACCATCTCTGAGTTTTTATCTAAAGCTCTATAGTCACCCGAGATTCTATCGGTAAAATTCATTGAACATACGTGTTTCTCGAACTTCCTTTCAAATACAAGGGTTTTTATTTACATTATCCATCAATTTTATGTGTAGAACTTATGAAATTATGCATTCTGCACCGGTATTTATATTTCCAATGAATTGTATGTGTAAAACTTATGACATTCTGCATCCTGCATCTGTATTGTTTTATTCAATTTATTATGTAATCAATTAATTTTATTCTGCAGGTTGAAAATGCTATTGAATATTTGAAGATTATTTGGGCAACGGGAATGAAAATTTAATAGTTTTAGGTAAAAGAACTACTACACCATGGTTTTTATTTCTTCTTCCACTATCAAGGAAAAGAATATTCTCCTGAGTTTCAAAGTGTTATCTTGATTTATTCTAGAGTTACTGCTGATTGGATTGTTAATTTTCAGGGCATAAATTGGCAATGCTTCCTGGAGACCCAAACTTGGCTAGATGCTCATTTTAGGAACCATCTTCAAGTGTTTAGATCCTATAATGACTGTTGTTGTTGGTCTAAGTGTAAAAGATCCACTTGTGATGCCCCAAGAAGTATGTAATTTTGTACTTGGATGTTCCTCTTTACATTAATGATAATAAATTTTAGGTTTAATCATTTTGAAGGTATATGTTTGTGCAAAATCATCTCAAATAGGTCCTCATAGTGAGTCAATTTTGATCTTATCGATAAATTCAGTGAACAAAGTTCAAATTTATGTGTTTTGACTTGTTGACTACACAACTTTTAATGATGTGACACAATATGGTGGAATTTTTTTTTTTAAGTTTTAAATAAAAGTCTCTATTTCAAACAAATTATATTAAGTGTCCTCGTTTGGATCCTGTTACCTCTCTCACTCTCTTCGGTGCCATGGAATCCAATAGCCCCCAAACGGGACTACTTAATATAATTTGTTTGAAATAGGAATTTTATTTAAAATAAAATAAATTCTACCACATTGTGTCACGTCATTAAAAATTACGCAATTAGCAAGCTAAAACAAACAAATTTTGACCACTGAATTTAATGGTAAGGTCAAAATTGACTTAATTTTACAGAAAAAGAGACATAATTAGAATAAAAAAAAAATACAATGGCCTATTTGAGACGATTCTATACAAACAGAAGACCTTCGAAATAATTAAACCTAAATTTTATTAGTTTTAATAGTAGCAAGTGAGAGCAGTTTTTTCAAAAAGTATAATAACTGGAAGCAAACTAGATCAAGTTCATATAACTCTCAAGCATGTGCACTATATTGGTTACCTAGTTTGTTAACTTTAATTAAATTTGCAAGTCCAATGCTATACGTTAGCTGAATTAGTTAATTCATTACAAACATATGCTTAATTAATTCTGTTACGTAAAGACACGTGTTTAAATCTGCATTAGTGGTCTATATATTTAAATCATTATATACTGATTTCAATCTAATAATTGATTATCCTTTTTCTTTGAACAGAACTATATTGGTATTCCAAAGCTGTTGACAATGAAATAAGAACATCACTTATCGGAATTATCAACCAAATATTGAAAACAGAGGAAACATAGGAGCCTCGAACAATGAGTTATTGGACATAATGTTGGAATCAAATTGTATTTTTAAATTTATATTGTAATTGTCCTTGTATTTTATTTTAAATCATCAATAAAATTAATTTTGATTAATTTTTGTGTATTCACAATTTTATATATTTTATTTATTTTTTATTATAAAAAATAGATTTCATTTTCGAATCTTTATAAAATAGTAGTCATTAATAAAAAAATTAACAATAAAAAAAAACTTCGCAATATAAATATGATATCAAGAATTATAAAAAAATCTTAGCAAATCGATTCGGACTACTCTAACTGTGAATTTGAAAAATCTCTAGAAATCGATTTGCGGAAGTAGAAACCTCGGCAAATTGAAAAAACAATTCACTGATTAACAATTTTTTTGTAACATGAAGTATTAATCAGTATCCTTTAATGCCGTTCAAAATTTGACTAATAACATTATATAGAGCAGAGAAAATTTCAAATAAAAAACAAATTAATTAACAAAGAGAGAATAACTAGTCGCATAATGGAATAAACTAAAGAAACGGATATTATTTCAATGTAAACTATCAGAATATGACGATTAACAAGAACTATGAGCCTACAAAAATCCAAAGAAAGAAACATAGGTGATGTAAATAACTAGTCACATAAATGAAGAAACAAACTAAACAGATATTACTTCGTTGTACTTTTCCGTAGCAAGCAGGTATATCACCTATCAGTATATGACGATTTATAAGAACTTAGGAGCCTACAACAACCCAAAGTAGAAACATTTGTCGTAAATAATTTGTCTTTATGTTTTTTTCTCATCCAAGTATAGTAACCATGAATCATTAATCATAAATCAACATTCTGTACGAAGATGCCTTCCGTCAGGCATTGCGTGTGCAAATTGGCTTCTTTCTGTTCATATGCTTAACGTAATGTAGATTCTTCCTCATTGCCTCTTTCATTTTCCCTTTTCTCTTCGAAGCTGATTTAATGTTAAAAATCTGAAATATTTAATTATAAGATACTCTCAGATTAAAACTCAAGTTAATAGTTTTACAACTATTTTAATACAACAACCGTTAGAAAACCAAATCACAAAATACTGAAAACAGTTTTTACACACATACACACACACATTTATATATATATATATATATATATACCTCGTTGGAGTTCTCTGTACTGCCAACTGAAGCTCCAAAGCTTTCAAAACTATTCTCACTGGGTGACTTCTGGAGTTGGTTCTCATCATCAGCTGCATTTGACAATCAGGGAAGAAAGTTATAACATAGTTGTCCATCATTAGGTTTTTTATCTATTCAATTTTTATATGGCATAGGTTTCTCCGTGTGTGTATATATAACTAAGCTATTTTAATGAAAAACTAGAATATTTGTCACTTACAAATATATATATATATATATAAGTTGTTAATGTACAGCGATGGATTTCGAAAGAAACTGCCAAAAAATATAATAAGAAAGCAAGCATAAAATTGAACCTAGATCCTGTGACTCAGGAAATATTTCCGCCTTGTTCTTCGGTTCTCTGCAATAAATTTTGAAGCTGGGAGATGATGGACCTATATTTCTTCCACTTTCAATGTCTTCGTCATCCTCCTCACTCTGCAGCCATGCACTCTTCACCTTCTCATCCTTCTTTTCACCTTCTCTCCCTTTATCTTCATCGTACAACTCACTATGCTGTTTCGGTTCAGAAACTGGCAATGGAACCACTTTGGAGATTTTTTCAACACGTTTGGTTTGTTGAATGTCATTCAGAGAACCCACATTACTGTCCCCACCTTTATTTTCTTCACAATCTTGGGACTTCCCACCATCCACACTACCATCAAAATTCAGCTCTTTCCTGTCAGCCTTGCGTCTCAACTCTTCAACTCTGCTACGGACTCTTGCAGGCAACACCTCTCCCCCTTTTCCATTCAATCTTGAATTGTTGGTACCCATTTGGATCAGACTGAAAGAATTCTGATCTCACACGGTTCAAACTTGGAACAAGACGAAGGATTATGTAGGGGTTGTGTTTGCAATTGAATTAATAAAATACAGTCTGTGTATGCAGTTGTTAATTTGTCGATGTCAAATATAGCTCAAAAAACGATTGGATATTGTAATGTACGTTGTCTCTCTCGTAGCATTCTATGATGAGGCACGAATACACCAACATAACCTCAACATATTAACGTTAGGGATTGCAACATAAAAGAGGGATCCTGAAACTGGGTTCTGTGGCCTATCTGTCCATTTTCTCAAATTAAGACTTCCTCGAACTGGGTTGTTATTTTTGGTCAAGACAAAAAAAAAAATTGGACACAGAAAAATCTCGTGTAAAAATTGAATTTCTATTTCAATATCCTATTATATATATATTTAACCCTTATAAAAATAGTTTTATTTGACTCTTTTAATTTCGATCGTTATAAATTTGAAATTTTTAAAAGCTTCTTTTATCTCAAAATGAATTTTCAACGCAGGTAACATCATCAAATTCTATCCATAATCAATGAGTGGGGATAAAATCGTTTTTTAAAATAAAATTTATTAATGTTGTAAAAGGATTTGTTGAAGTAGACATTGTATGTAGTTCAGAAAGGGTATACGATGTAGACTACATTGAATAGATAATAGGAGTAAACGAGGAAGAATTGAAGATATGATTAGAAGAGCTAAAAAGTGATGATTATGAAGTGAAATATAAGAAAAATGTGATTTACATACAGATAATTACATATGAATTTAAATTTGTAGATAAATTAGTTGTTACATACAAATTTTATCTATGGAGATTGACCGTGCATTTTGGACAAACCAAAAAAGATTTATAGGTATCTAGTTATAGTTATTGATAATCAAAGGACTCGATGTTTTGCACTGAGAATGACTTTCAGAACCTTTTATCATTTTTTTTCAATGGACATATGCGTAATGTTCCAAATCCATTGCTATTACACATTTCCCATTGGATTATCGACGGACTAAGATCAATTGGTAATGTCCTTGCCAGAAATAATTATCGATGAATTATGGTTGTTGGTGATTATTAACGGATAAATCTTGTTGGTGATTTGTCGATACACTAGTGTAGTCAAGGAAAACGACAACGGTTATTTTCGGCTATACACAGTGGTTTCGCAACTGAGGTATATACAAGGTAGGCTTTTTGCATCGGTTGTGAACCGACGAAAAAAGGTGTAGGCTTTTGCCTCAGTTCCTACTGAACCCAGGCAGTATGCCGGACTCTAATGCCTCGGTTGGGACCTGAACCGAGGCAGTAGAGTGTTTTTTATTTTATTTTTTTTACATTCAGTTTCATCAGCTTTTCTACCTCTGGCGAGACCGATCGGTTGTGACTTGTGTCCACCGTCTAGGTTTCTTCGAATGTGGAAACCACCACAGTCAGACCGAATCGCAAAAGAAAATACACGAGCAAGACCATGAGAACAAAAACCCAACTCGAAACGAATTCCAAAACCAGAGAATAATTAAAACCCTAATTTCAAATCTCAAGATGCGCCTAAGTTGTCGAAGTCGCCTCCCTTCCTGCATAAACGAACCAACACCGAGAAGCGAAATGGACTTTTCCCTCCATGCGAAAGTTGAATAGGTTTCATTGAATTATATTTTCCTCTTTTGTTCTTTCGTTATTTTTTAGTTGTAGAGAAGCTTATAAACTCTTCTTTTCTTTATAGTACAAGCAATGTAGGGCTTCACATAACTTGGACTTAAAAGAAAAGAAGAAGAAATAAGCTTTCTCCTTTTGTTGCTTGTAATGCAAGTAAACATGCATAGTTTGTAGCTTTTGAATGCTAGACTTGTTAAGAAGCTTATAAACCCTTTAGGAATGGAAGATTTAAGAGATGTGGGACTAATATTCACTTGGGACGCTGCTGGTCAGCTTGTGAAGCTTTCCAAGTCCCACATCCCTTAAAACTCTCCACTTAGTTCATCCTAAAGGTTATATAAGAAGCCTAGGGGTCTCCCTTTTGTACACACCTTTGAATATGAATCAATTTCAAGGGTGATTTTCACTTTTGTATTTCTTCTTTGAGATAGCAACCTGTTTCTTAGTCTTTTTGAGGACCTTATCTTGAGCAAATCAAGTGGTGATCCACCCATTGGCACTTAACTTGGAATCCTCTACATTTCATAAGTTTTTCCTATCCTTTCTCTTTTCCAATTTTAATTCTTTCCATTCCTTAATTATCAATAGAATAGTTTCTCTCTAAGCATGTTATTTCCTATCATGTGGTATCTAGAGCCATAAGTTTGATCCTTATTAGGAATTGCATGTTAGAGTAGAGTAGAAAAGCATTTTTCAATTCTCGCTCGCGTCCAGCGCGCATGTTGCATGCTTAATTCATCCTAAAGGTTATATAAGAAGCCTAGGGGTCTCCCTTTTGTACACACCTTTGAATGAATCAATTTCAAGAGTGATTTCATTTTTGTATTTCTTCTTTGAGATAGCAACCTGTTTCTTAGTCTTTTTGAGGACCTTATCTTGAGCAAATCAAGTGGTGATCCACCCATTGGCACTTAACTTGGAATCCTCTACATTTCATAAGTTTTTCCTATCCTTTCTCTTTTCCAATTTTAATTCTTTCCATTCCTTAATTATCAATAGAATAGTTTCTCTCTAAGCATGTTATTTCCTATCATGTGGTATCTAGAGCCATAAGTTTGATCCTTATTAGGAATTGCATGTTAGAGTAGAGTAGAAAAGCATTTTTCAATTCTCGCTCGCGTCCAGCGCGCATGTTGCATGCTTAATTCATCCTAAAGGTTATATAAGAAGCCTAGGGGTCTCCCTTTTGTACACACCTTTGAATGAATCAATTTCAAGAGTGATTTCATTTTTGTATTTCTTCTTTGAGATAGCAACCTGTTTCTTAGTCTTTTTGAGGACCTTATCTTGAGCAAATCAAGTGGTGATCCACCCATTGGCACTTAACTTGGAATCCTCTACATTTCATAAGTTTTTCCTATCCTTTCTCTTTTCCAATTTTAATTCTTTCCATTCCTTAATTATCAATAGAATAGTTTCTCTCTAAGCATGTTATTTCCTATCATGTGGTATCTAGAGCCATAAGTTTGATCCTTATTAGGAATTGCATGTTAGAGTAGAGTAGAAAAGCATTTTTCAATTCTCGCTCGCGTCCAGCGCGCATGTTGCATGCTTAATTCATCCTAAAGGTTATATAAGAAGCCTAGGGGTCTCCCTTTTGTACACACCTTTGAATGAATCAATTTCAAGAGTGATTTCATTTTTGTATTTCTTCTTTGAGATAGCAACCTGTTTCTTAGTCTTTTTGAGGACCTTATCTTGAGCAAATCAAGTGGTGATCCACCCATTGGCACTTAACTTGGAATCCTCTACATTTCATAAGTTTTTCCTATCCTTTCTCTTTTCCAATTTTAATTCTTTCCATTCCTTAATTATCAATAGAATAGTTTCTCTCTAAGCATGTTATTTCCTATCATGTGGTATCTAGAGCCATAAGTTTGATCCTTATTAGGAATTGCATGTTAGAGTAGAGTAGAAAAGCATTTTTCAATTCTCGCTCGCGTCCAGCGCGCATGTTGCATGCTTAATTCATCCTAAAGGTTATATAAGAAGCCTAGGGGTCTCCCTTTTGTACACACCTTTGAATGAATCAATTTCAAGAGTGATTTCATTTTTGTATTTCTTCTTTGAGATAGCAACCTGTTTCTTAGTCTTTTTGAGGACCTTATCTTGAGCAAATCAAGTGGTGATCCACCCATTGGCACTTAACTTGGAATCCTCTACATTTCATAAGTTTTTCCTATCCTTTCTCTTTTCCAATTTTAATTCTTTCCATTCCTTAATTATCAATAGAATAGTTTCTCTCTAAGCATGTTATTTCCTATCATGTGGTATCTAGAGCCATAAGTTTGATCCTTATTAGGAATTGCATGTTAGAGTAGAGTAGAAAAGCATTTTTCAATTCTCGCTCGCGTCCAGCGCGCATGTTGCATGCTTAATTCATCCTAAAGGTTATATAAGAAGCCTAGGGGTCTCCCTTTTGTACACACCTTTGAATGAATCAATTTCAAGAGTGATTTCATTTTTGTATTTCTTCTTTGAGATAGCAACCTGTTTCTTAGTCTTTTTGAGGACCTTATCTTGAGCAAATCAAGTGGTGATCCACCCATTGGCACTTAACTTGGAATCCTCTACATTTCATAAGTTTTTCCTATCCTTTCTCTTTTCCAATTTTAATTCTTTCCATTCCTTAATTATCAATAGAATAGTTTCTCTCTAAGCATGTTATTTCCTATCATGTGGTATCTAGAGCCATAAGTTTGATCCTTATTAGGAATTGCATGTTAGAGTAGAGTAGAAAAGCATTTTTCAATTCTCGCTCGCGTCCAGCGCGCATGTTGCATGCTTAATTCATCCTAAAGGTTATATAAGAAGCCTAGGGGTCTCCCTTTTGTACACACCTTTGAATGAATCAATTTCAAGAGTGATTTCATTTTTGTATTTCTTCTTTGAGATAGCAACCTGTTTCTTAGTCTTTTTGAGGACCTTATCTTGAGCAAATCAAGTGGTGATCCACCCATTGGCACTTAACTTGGAATCCTCTACATTTCATAAGTTTTTCCTATCCTTTCTCTTTTCCAATTTTAATTCTTTCCATTCCTTAATTATCAATAGAATAGTTTCTCTCTAAGCATGTTATTTCCTATCATGTGGTATCTAGAGCCATAAGTTTGATCCTTATTAGGAATTGCATGTTAGAGTAGAGTAGAAAAGCATTTTTCAATTCTCGCTCGCGTCCAGCGCGCATGTTGCATGCTTAATTCATCCTAAAGGTTATATAAGAAGCCTAGGGGTCTCCCTTTTGTACACACCTTTGAATGAATCAATTTCAAGAGTGATTTCATTTTTGTATTTCTTCTTTGAGATAGCAACCTGTTTCTTAGTCTTTTTGAGGACCTTATCTTGAGCAAATCAAGTGGTGATCCACCCATTGGCACTTAACTTGGAATCCTCTACATTTCATAAGTTTTTCCTATCCTTTCTCTTTTCCAATTTTAATTCTTTCCATTCCTTAATTATCAATAGAATAGTTTCTCTCTAAGCATGTTATTTCCTATCATGTGGTATCTAGAGCCATAAGTTTGATCCTTATTAGGAATTGCATGTTAGAGTAGAGTAGAAAAGCATTTTTCAATTCTCGCTCGCGTCCAGCGCGCATGTTGCATGCTTAATTCATCCTAAAGGTTATATAAGAAGCCTAGGGGTCTCCCTTTTGTACACACCTTTGAATGAATCAATTTCAAGAGTGATTTCATTTTTGTATTTCTTCTTTGAGATAGCAACCTGTTTCTTAGTCTTTTTGAGGACCTTATCTTGAGCAAATCAAGTGGTGATCCACCCATTGGCACTTAACTTGGAATCCTCTACATTTCATAAGTTTTTCCTATCCTTTCTCTTTTCCAATTTTAATTCTTTCCATTCCTTAATTATCAATAGAATAGTTTCTCTCTAAGCATGTTATTTCCTATCATGTGGTATCTAGAGCCATAAGTTTGATCCTTATTAGGAATTGCATGTTAGAGTAGAGTAGAAAAGCATTTTTCAATTCTCGCTCGCGTCCAGCGCGCATGTTGCATGCTTAATTCATCCTAAAGGTTATATAAGAAGCCTAGGGGTCTCCCTTTTGTACACACCTTTGAATGAATCAATTTCAAGAGTGATTTCATTTTTGTATTTCTTCTTTGAGATAGCAACCTGTTTCTTAGTCTTTTTGAGGACCTTATCTTGAGCAAATCAAGTGGTGATCCACCCATTGGCACTTAACTTGGAATCCTCTACATTTCATAAGTTTTTCCTATCCTTTCTCTTTTCCAATTTTAATTCTTTCCATTCCTTAATTATCAATAGAATAGTTTCTCTCTAAGCATGTTATTTCCTATCATGTGGTATCTAGAGCCATAAGTTTGATCCTTATTAGGAATTGCATGTTAGAGTAGAGTAGAAAAGCATTTTTCAATTCTCGCTCGCGTCCAGCGCGCATGTTGCATGCTTAATTCATCCTAAAGGTTATATAAGAAGCCTAGGGGTCTCCCTTTTGTACACACCTTTGAATGAATCAATTTCAAGAGTGATTTCATTTTTGTATTTCTTCTTTGAGATAGCAACCTGTTTCTTAGTCTTTTTGAGGACCTTATCTTGAGCAAATCAAGTGGTGATCCACCCATTGGCACTTAACTTGGAATCCTCTACATTTCATAAGTTTTTCCTATCCTTTCTCTTTTCCAATTTTAATTCTTTCCATTCCTTAATTATCAATAGAATAGTTTCTCTCTAAGCATGTTATTTCCTATCATGTGGTATCTAGAGCCATAAGTTTGATCCTTATTAGGAATTGCATGTTAGAGTAGAGTAGAAAAGCATTTTTCAATTCTCGCTCGCGTCCAGCACGCATGTTGCATGCTTGTCCAACTTGTTTGCTTCATATCTTGCTCATTTCTTGTCCAAATTGAGTGCAATTTTTTTTCCTAGCGTGTCTACATGTTAGGAATAATATCCAATCATTAATTTGAGATAATTCCATCATTTACTATGTGCATTTAATTTTTTTCGTTCGGTATTCCTTTTGCGCGTCCAACAAAAACGCTCTTTCTACTTCCATTTTGTTTGATCCAGTTTGTGTTCATTTCTTATCTGAATTGTGTGAAATGTTTTTTAAAAGTTTCATCCAGATGTCTACTAAAATTTCCAACTCTTACTTTGTTTCAAGTCATTCGTTTACTATGTGCAATTAATTGTTTTGCATCCAGTGTTCATTCAAGTGCTTGCTGTTTGGGATTATTCCTAATTTGTTTTGATGTGCTGGCTGTTTTGTATTTTTGGTGGTTGTATTTGATCTTTTGGACGTCCTACACCTTCAAGCAACTCTTAAGGATGATCACAAGCATCAAATCAAGTGCATAAGGTGGTTCAATTGCAGCTGTTCAGAGCCACCAACCAGCAACTTCCAACCCAAGCAACTAGCATCATCTTTGGAGGTCTTCAACAAGTAGGCTTCCATTTCCTTTTGTTTGCTTTTTACAACTTCTAATTCTTGTCTTAGCTGGATTGTTTGAGTCTTTTCTTGCTTACTTAGATTTGTATTGAGTCATATGTATTACCACCTTAGGAGTTTTATAGAAAATAATTCTTGAAATTGCACTTATTAAGAGTATTTTTGCACCTTTGTTCTTGTATGCTGAATTGAGTTGGATTAAACTAAGAATTAAGTGTGTTGGCTTTGCTTGTATGTTCTACCATAGTAGAGGTATTAAATAAACCAATTTCCAGATTTGTCAAACACAGATTTAAAAACACTTGGCCGAGACTAGTGAAACTCTTAAACTACATGCACCATTAGAAATCCAAATCTGTGTGCTTTGTTTTTTTTGGTCTGGTCGAGACATCATCACTGTTTTGTGTGTTTGGCAACTGCATTTTAAGTGTCTTTTATCATCAATTTCAATAACATATAGGTTTGAAGCTTGCCAAATTAATTCCACTCAATTTTAGATCCTTCTCTTCATGTATGCATAGAATTTTGGGTGTGAATTGTATCTTGTTTGTGTCAATTTTTTGTTGCTGTCTTTGTTAGTATTTTTAGGTTGTGAAAGGAATAATTGATGGGATAGAGAAAATGTAGAAATAGTTGAATATGAAAGTAGTAGTTGGAAGAAGTGTTGCAGTTGTCTTTGGTTGTAGTAGATGTTGGCTTCATACAAATGATAGATGTTGTCTACATCTTCCATCAAATGGTAGAGTTCATGGGTATTTATAGACCCATAGATTATTCTAGAACATAATAGCCAAAACTTATGTGGAATGTTCTAGATTTTTACCTATGTAGAATATTCTTGATTTTTCTTCCTATCTTAGGCTTTTTATACAATATTCTAGAACTTGTATTACGTTTCAATTCTTCTACCTAAGGATCTTCTACATTCTTCTAGAATTTGCATTACACTTTAATACTCCTCCTTAATGCAAATTCGGTAACTCCAAGCATTATGCGTAGTAGTTCAAATCTTGGCCTTGGTAACATATCTTCAATTTGATCTTCTTCCTCCATTGCCTTGACCATAATTCTTGCTTTGAGGCTTTTTCATAACAATTAGGCTTAATCATGGTCATATTGCAACTTTCGTATATGTCTACCAAAGATCTTACTCTCCTTGGACTAGAATCAGGTGAAGAATCTTGTTGTTGTGGAGGTGGAGAAAACATACCTGAATTTTCTGCCTCTTCTTGAGTTTCTTCTTGAGATTGTTGCACTGGAGGTAAAATGTTGCTTTTAACAATTTTTTCTTCTTCCCAATTCCAAGAAGCATTTTCATCAACTTCAACATCTTGACTGATGATGAGCTTTTTTGTTTGTAGGTTGTAAACTCGATAGCCTTTTGACTGTGTGTTATATCCCAAAAATATTTCTCGTATAGTCTTGTCTTCAAGCTTGTGCCTCCTTTGATCAGGAACATGTATGTAGCAGATACATCCAAATACTCGTAGGTGTTTAGCTGATGGCTTTCTTCCACTCCAGGATTCAATAGGAGTCTTGTCTTGGACTGCTTTAGTTGGACATCTGTTTAGAATATAAACTGCAGTGTAGACTGCTTCAGCCAAAAAAGTGTTAGGCATACTTTTCTCTTTCAGCATTGATCATGTCATCTCCATAACTGTGCGATTCTTTCTCTCTGACACGCCATTTTGTTGTGGAGTATATGCGATTGTAAGTTGCCGCTCTATGCCTTGATCTTCACAGAATTTGTCAAACTTGCGAGATGTGTACTCCTTGCCACGATCACTTCTAAGTACTTTTATCTCTTTTCCACTTTGCTTCTCATCAAGGGCCTTGAATTTCTTGAACACTCCAAAAACTTCGGACTTTGCCTTTAAGAAATAGACCCATGTCATTCTAGAGAAGTCATCAATGAAGAGGATGAAATACCTATTGTTATGATGTGAAGGTGTTCTCATCGGTCCGCAAAAATAGGTATGAATCAACTCTAATAAGTCTTTTCCTCTCCATGCTTTGTCTGTCGATAATGGTAATCGATATTGTTTTCCAAGGAGACATCTTCGCATGATTCATTATTCTCTTTACAAGCATGGAAGATCTCTCATCATGTTTTTCTGATATAAAATCTTTAAGGCATGTGTGTTGAAGTGGCCAAATCTCCTATGCCAAAGCCATGAGTCATCAAATTCTACCTTCATGGCAATATTAGTTCCAAGTTTGAAGCTTATAAGAAAGCTTATATTTCTCTTTTCCATTTTTACTTGGCCAATTTCTATCATTTTACTATCATAAATTTTGCAGGTATCTTTCTCAAAATGAAGAGAATATCCATTCTCCATTATTTGGCCAATACTTAAAAGATTCTCTTTAAGATTGGGAACTATTAAAACATCCTTGATGAATTTCGTACCTTTCTTTTGTCTCCACCATAACAGTGCGTTTGCCTCGAGACTCCACTGTGGTGCCATATCCTAGTTGAACTTTGACATTGACAGATTTATCAATGTCTTTGAAGATACTTTGATCTTTTGACATGTGATTACTGCATCCACTATCCAAGTACCAACTCCCTTATCCACTAGGAGATTCTTGATTGGCATAGAATAAAAGTTTCTCCTGATTATCTTCTTCCGCAAAGTTTGGTTGATGTCTATTATTATTACAACAATACTTCTCTATGTGACCAAACTTCTTGCAATACTTGCATTGAGGTTTTCCATGATGCCAACAATCATTTTCCAAGTGACTTGTCTTTTTACAGATGCCACATGGAGGATATTTTCCTTGATGAGTAATAGAGAAGTTTCTAGAATTTTCTTTATTTCTAGAAATGTCTCATCTACTTTTATTTCCTTCATATTCTTTATTCTAAGATCGTAATTTTAGTTTTGATTGAAAGGCATTTTCAATCGAGTCTTCTTCATGTCTTTTCAATCTTTGTTCATAAGCTTCAAGAGAACCCATTAGTTGTGTGACTGATAATGTAGCCAAATCTTTTGTTTGTTCAATCGCGGTTGCGATTGCATCATATTTTTGGGGAATAGAAATTAAAATTTTCTCACAAATCTTTTTGTCAAGAATGCTTTCCCCATAGGCTCTCATCTTACTAACTATTTCTTTTATTCTAGAATAGTAGTCTTTAATGGTCTTAGATTCTTTCATTCTTATTAATTCAAACTCTCGTCATAGAGAATGAAGTTTAACATTGCGTACCTCATCACTTCCTTGAAACTTCTCTTGTATTATGCTCCAAGCTTGTTTTGCACTTGTGGCACCAATTATCCTAGGAAAAATTGTGTCATCAACTGCTTGTTGAAGAGAAAATAATGCCCTTGAATCTTTCTGCTTTTTTCCTTCAACTCCTTCTTTTGAGCTGTAGTAAGAGTGGAAGTGTCTTCTGGAATAGGGAATCCTTCTTCTATGATGTCCCATAAATCTTGTGAGCGGAAGAATGTCTTCATTTTGACACTCCAAAAATCATAATTTTCTCCTGTGAAAATAGGTACTGGAAGTGATGATGTTTGATTGGTAGTAGCCATGAGTTGAGAAAATATCTTGGAGGTAGTACAGGATGGAGTTATAGTTTTGTTTAAGGTAGTTGAAAATTTTTATCTACGCACAGTAGATGACCAAACGTAGCTCTGGTACCACTGTTAGTATTTTGAGGTTGTGAAAGGAATAGTTGATGGGATAAAGAAAATGTAGAGATAGTTGAATATGAAAGTAGTAGTTGGAAGAAGTGTTGTAGTTGTCTTTAGTTGTAGTAGATGTTGGTTCATACAAATGGTAGATGTTGGCTTCATCTTCCATCAAATGGTAGAGTTCATGGGTATTTATAGACCCATAGATTATTCTAGAACATACTAGCCACAACTTATGTGGAATGTTCTAGATGTTTCCTATGTAGAATATTCTTGATTTTTCTTCCTATCGTAGGCTTTTCTACAATATTCTAGAACTTGTATTACATTTCAATTCTTCTATCTAAGGAGCTTCTACATTCTTCTAGAATTTCCACTACACTTTAATAGTCTTGTTTAGATGTGTCACTGTTTTGATTCATTTTTCCTTGTTGTTTTGTCTACTCTAAGTTTCTAACTTGCTGCCATTTTTTGTGTGCCAATTTTCTTGCTTTCATAGGGTCTTTTACCATTACTTGTCTAGTAATTTTCAATTGATTTTTTGGCCTCTTGTAGTGCATGTTTCTTGATTTGATTCCTTGTGTTTGTTGAGGTTGGATTGTACATCTTTCCACTTGAATTTGTCCCTGATTTTGTGCTCTAAAAATCTGACTTGAGAGATGCATTATTATCTTGACTGAAGAGTGCACTTGAGGGAGTGATCTTCCTTGTTCACTAAAAAAAATCGTGAGCTTTTGAGCCTTGTTCTTGCTGTTGTTTGGAGTATTTTGAACCAATTTGCTTCTGTTTTGAGAGTGCCTTGGGCTGCTGTTTTTCATTTTTTTTTTGCTGCTATTTTAATGTGTTTCTTGTGAGTTTTTTTGCTGTTGTTTGCTTTTAGAAAAAATGTCTACAGGTTCAAGACAATCTTCTTCCAATGAGGGTAGTCATCAAGGAAGTGCTTCTAGAAAGTTGGACTTGGTGAAGGCTCTTCAACAAATGCAACACCAACTTGATTCTCTTAGTAGAAGGATAGATAATAGAGATAAGGAAAAGGGAAAAGCAAGCTTATGGTCACCAAGACGATAACCACACCTCTCATGGTCTTGGTCATACCAAGAAGAAGCAAGAAGCTAGAACTGTGGACCAATACCTTTTCGTGCCCAAGTTGAATTTGCCAACTTTCAAAGGAGAAGAAGACCCTTCAATTTTTTTAGATTGGATAACTAAAGTAGAACAACTTTTTGATTTGTATAGTGTTGATAATTTTTGGTGTGTAAAATTAGCTTAATTAGCTTTAGAGGGATGCGCCATGCAATGGCTAAATAAGATGAACCTTATCACCAGGGGCTCAAACGCGAGCTCATGGGAACAAGGACATTTTGATCCAGCGCTTCGTACCTCCTCACTACTTTAGGGAACTCTTGCTTAAGTTCCATCGGCTTAAGCAAGGTAGACGAAGTATGGAGAAGTATGCTCGCGAGCTCGAAGTGCTCATACATCGTACTAACACTAAAGATAATTATCATACAAAAATAGTTAGATTTATTAGTGGACTCAATAGAAACATCCAAGATGTTGTGAAACTCCATGATGATGAGACTTTAGATGTAATGGTTCATAGGGCCATGAAAGTCGAGAAGAAACTCTAGCAAAAGGAAGCTTTTCACAACAAATTTTCAAACTCTTCAAAAGATGTTTTCTACAAATCTTCATCATCAAAGGATAAAGCCAAGGATGTTTCTAAGGACCCCAATAACAAATCTTGTCCCCATTCTCTTTCTAACCATTCCTCTTCCCAACCTACATCCCCTTCTAGACCAAGTCACATTAAATGTTTTAAATGCTTAGGACATGGTCATATAGGATCTGCCTTCCCAATAAAAAGGCAACATGCATTGAGGGTGAAGTCATTATCACTAATGAGTCTACCTCTTCCTTACCTTCACCAACTTATAACTCTTATTCCTCATCAAGTGATTCAAAAGAGAAGTTCATGCTTAATTGTTTAAATGAGGACCTACAAGATAGAAAATAGGAGAGAGTAAAAGAACAAAATGAGAGGAATGAAAGCAATGAGAGCGTAAAAGAAGAATATGAGAGAAAAGAAAGAAAGGAGAGAGCAAAGAAAGAAAAAGAAAAACTTGTGAGAGGAAAGGAGCAGACACAAGTTTTAGACAAAGTGCTACTGAAGGCACCTTCCCCTCCCATCATTCAAATGGATCCAAGCCATGATAGGGGAGTTTTTCCATCCTTCCATTTTTCTCCAATTATTAAGATTTCTTCTTTTTCTAAAAACATTTGTGAAAATATCCCACCTTTCTCATCTTTTATTCCCACTTCTTCACACACCATTTCCAAATCACATCTTGAGTTAATGTTTTCTTTTTTACACTTAAGACAAAAATACAAGTTTTTCTAAAGAAGGATTTTTAGCTTTCACTAAGAAAATAAATCCAATCTCAAAGCAGCATTCTTTCAATATTTCTTTTATATATACATTGATTGGTCAACATAAATTCATTCACAAAATGTTTGATGATTTTTGTAGGTTGACATTTGATCCAGGAGGAGTTCCTTTGGTTTATACACGAAATAAGTCACTAATCTCTCTTTGTTCTAGGTTTTTCAAGTTTCGAGGTCGAATCCTCTCCAACTTGGGGGGATGATATGATCATAGATAGGGCAACAATGAAGAGTTTTCAAAGTGACAACAAGGATAAAAAAGAGTAGAATATGTTTCATTGACTTGTATTTGCCTCTTTTGTTCTTTCGTTATTTTTTAGTTGTAGAGAAGCATATAAACTCTTCTTTTCTTTATAGTACAAGCAATGTGGGACTTCACATAGCTTGGAATTAAAAGAAAAGAAGAAGAAATAGGCTTTCCCCTTTTGTTGCTTGTAGTGCAAGTAAACATGCATAGTTTGTAGCTTATGAATGTTAGACTTGTTAGGAAGCTTATAAACCCTTTAGGAATGAAAGATTTAAGAGATGTGGGACTAATATTCACTTGGGGTGTTGTTGGTCAGCTTATGAAGCTTTCCAAGTCCCACATCCCTTAAAACACTCCACTTAGTTCATCCTAAATGTTATATAAAAGGCCTAGGGGTCTCCCTTTTGTACACACCTTTGATTGAATGAATATAAGAGTGATTTGAATTCATTTGTTTATCTTCTTTGAGATAGAATTTTGTCTCTAAGTCGTCTTTTGGGTCTTATCTTGTGAGAAGCAAGTGGCGATCCAACCTTGGCACTTATCTTGGATCATTTCAAGTGGCGTGTCCTCAAGTTCATAAGTTCTCTCTTCCTTATCTCTTCCATTTTAAATCTTTTCAATTTCCATTTCTTAATTGTCATTAGAACGTTTCTCTCTAAGCATGTTATTCCATATCATGCCTCCCTCACTGTGGGGCAAAACGAAACAGAAGAAAAGAAAAAGATGAAGATGGGTGCTTCCCCCTTCTTGTGAAGCTGCGACAGAGGAGTGAAGAAGAGAACAAAACATTGCGCGAAGAGATCCCCAAGGGCGAGAGAGAGCAGCAGCACAAAACATAAACGAAGACATTCTGTCTAAAAGTGCCTCTCTTTGCGAAATTTAAACTTAAACGCATGTTATTACCTTAGTCTGTGGGTAAACCAAAGCATAAAACGCGTACAACATTAGTTAAGAGGGAACCGAAGCAATAGAGGTTACCAAAATGGATTTTGGAACGTTCGGTTTCAGAAGATGTGTGCCTGTGGCAGGACATACTGCCTCGGTGCGTGGGCAAACCGAAGCATAAAAAGCTTACGGCGTTGGCTAAGAGGGAACCGAAGCAATAGAGTTGACCCAAATGGATTTGGAACGTTCAAATTGCCTCGGTTCTGAGCAATAACAGAGGCAGCATACCCGTTCGACATCGGTTAAGGGGGAACCGAGGAAATAGAGGTTACCAAAATGGATTTTGGAACGCTCGGTTTCAGAGGATGTGTGCTTGTGGCAGGAAAAAATGAATTAGAACATTCGATTCAGAGGATGTCTGGTTCTGGTAGGAGATACTGCCTCAGTTCTGAGCAGCAACTGAGGCAGTATAACCGTTCGACATTAGTTAAGGGGGAACCGAGACAATANCACTTGAGGGAGTGATCTTCCTTGTTCACTAAAAAAAATCGTGAGCTTTTGAGCCTTGTTCTTGCTGTTGTTTGGAGTATTTTGAACCAATTTGCTTCTGTTTTGAGAGTGCCTTGGGCTGCTGTTTTTCATTTTTTTTTTGCTGCTATTTTAATGTGTTTCTTGTGAGTTTTTTTGCTGTTGTTTGCTTTTAGAAAAAATGTCTACAGGTTCAAGACAATCTTCTTCCAATGAGGGTAGTCATCAAGGAAGTGCTTCTAGAAAGTTGGACTTGGTGAAGGCTCTTCAACAAATGCAACACCAACTTGATTCTCTTAGTAGAAGGATAGATAATAGAGATAAGGAAAAGGGAAAAGCAAGCTTATGGTCACCAAGACGATAACCACACCTCTCATGGTCTTGGTCATACCAAGAAGAAGCAAGAAGCTAGAACTGTGGACCAATACCTTTTCGTGCCCAAGTTGAATTTGCCAACTTTCAAAGGAGAAGAAGACCCTTCAATTTTTTTAGATTGGATAACTAAAGTAGAACAACTTTTTGATTTGTATAGTGTTGATAATTTTTGGTGTGTAAAATTAGCTTAATTAGCTTTAGAGGGATGCGCCATGCAATGGCTAAATAAGATGAACCTTATCACCAGGGGCTCAAACGCGAGCTCATGGGAACAAGGACATTTTGATCCAGCGCTTCGTACCTCCTCACTACTTTAGGGAACTCTTGCTTAAGTTCCATCGGCTTAAGCAAGGTAGACGAAGTATGGAGAAGTATGCTCGCGAGCTCGAAGTGCTCATACATCGTACTAACACTAAAGATAATTATCATACAAAAATAGTTAGATTTATTAGTGGACTCAATAGAAACATCCAAGATGTTGTGAAACTCCATGATGATGAGACTTTAGATGTAATGGTTCATAGGGCCATGAAAGTCGAGAAGAAACTCTAGCAAAAGGAAGCTTTTCACAACAAATTTTCAAACTCTTCAAAAGATGTTTTCTACAAATCTTCATCATCAAAGGATAAAGCCAAGGATGTTTCTAAGGACCCCAATAACAAATCTTGTCCCCATTCTCTTTCTAACCATTCCTCTTCCCAACCTACATCCCCTTCTAGACCAAGTCACATTAAATGTTTTAAATGCTTAGGACATGGTCATATAGGATCTGCCTTCCCAATAAAAAGGCAACATGCATTGAGGGTGAAGTCATTATCACTAATGAGTCTACCTCTTCCTTACCTTCACCAACTTATAACTCTTATTCCTCATCAAGTGATTCAAAAGAGAAGTTCATGCTTAATTGTTTAAATGAGGACCTACAAGATAGAAAATAGGAGAGAGTAAAAGAACAAAATGAGAGGAATGAAAGCAATGAGAGCGTAAAAGAAGAATATGAGAGAAAAGAAAGAAAGGAGAGAGCAAAGAAAGAAAAAGAAAAACTTGTGAGAGGAAAGGAGCAGACACAAGTTTTAGACAAAGTGCTACTGAAGGCACCTTCCCCTCCCATCATTCAAATGGATCCAAGCCATGATAGGGGAGTTTTTCCATCCTTCCATTTTTCTCCAATTATTAAGATTTCTTCTTTTTCTAAAAACATTTGTGAAAATATCCCACCTTTCTCATCTTTTATTCCCACTTCTTCACACACCATTTCCAAATCACATCTTGAGTTAATGTTTTCTTTTTTACACTTAAGACAAAAATACAAGTTTTTCTAAAGAAGGATTTTTAGCTTTCACTAAGAAAATAAATCCAATCTCAAAGCAGCATTCTTTCAATATTTCTTTTATATATACATTGATTGGTCAACATAAATTCATTCACAAAATGTTTGATGATTTTTGTAGGTTGACATTTGATCCAGGAGGAGTTCCTTTGGTTTATACACGAAATAAGTCACTAATCTCTCTTTGTTCTAGGTTTTTCAAGTTTCGAGGTCGAATCCTCTCCAACTTGGGGGGATGATATGATCATAGATAGGGCAACAATGAAGAGTTTTCAAAGTGACAACAAGGATAAAAAAGAGTAGAATATGTTTCATTGACTTGTATTTGCCTCTTTTGTTCTTTCGTTATTTTTTAGTTGTAGAGAAGCATATAAACTCTTCTTTTCTTTATAGTACAAGCAATGTGGGACTTCACATAGCTTGGAATTAAAAGAAAAGAAGAAGAAATAGGCTTTCCCCTTTTGTTGCTTGTAGTGCAAGTAAACATGCATAGTTTGTAGCTTATGAATGTTAGACTTGTTAGGAAGCTTATAAACCCTTTAGGAATGAAAGATTTAAGAGATGTGGGACTAATATTCACTTGGGGTGTTGTTGGTCAGCTTATGAAGCTTTCCAAGTCCCACATCCCTTAAAACACTCCACTTAGTTCATCCTAAATGTTATATAAAAGGCCTAGGGGTCTCCCTTTTGTACACACCTTTGATTGAATGAATATAAGAGTGATTTGAATTCATTTGTTTATCTTCTTTGAGATAGAATTTTGTCTCTAAGTCGTCTTTTGGGTCTTATCTTGTGAGAAGCAAGTGGCGATCCAACCTTGGCACTTATCTTGGATCATTTCAAGTGGCGTGTCCTCAAGTTCATAAGTTCTCTCTTCCTTATCTCTTCCATTTTAAATCTTTTCAATTTCCATTTCTTAATTGTCATTAGAACGTTTCTCTCTAAGCATGTTATTCCATATCATGCCTCCCTCACTGTGGGGCAAAACGAAACAGAAGAAAAGAAAAAGATGAAGATGGGTGCTTCCCCCTTCTTGTGAAGCTGCGACAGAGGAGTGAAGAAGAGAACAAAACATTGCGCGAAGAGATCCCCAAGGGCGAGAGAGAGCAGCAGCACAAAACATAAACGAAGACATTCTGTCTAAAAGTGCCTCTCTTTGCGAAATTTAAACTTAAACGCATGTTATTACCTTAGTCTGTGGGTAAACCAAAGCATAAAACGCGTACAACATTAGTTAAGAGGGAACCGAAGCAATAGAGGTTACCAAAATGGATTTTGGAACGTTCGGTTTCAGAAGATGTGTGCCTGTGGCAGGACATACTGCCTCGGTGCGTGGGCAAACCGAAGCATAAAAAGCTTACGGCGTTGGCTAAGAGGGAACCGAAGCAATAGAGTTGACCCAAATGGATTTGGAACGTTCAAATTGCCTCGGTTCTGAGCAATAACAGAGGCAGCATACCCGTTCGACATCGGTTAAGGGGGAACCGAGGAAATAGAGGTTACCAAAATGGATTTTGGAACGCTCGGTTTCAGAGGATGTGTGCTTGTGGCAGGAAAAAATGAATTAGAACATTCGATTCAGAGGATGTCTGGTTCTGGTAGGAGATACTGCCTCAGTTCTGAGCAGCAACTGAGGCAGTATAACCGTTCGACATTAGTTAAGGGGGAACCGAGACAATACAGTTTACCAAAATGGATTTTGGAACGTTCGGTTTCAGAGGTTGTGTGTTTGTGGCAGGACAAAATGAATTAGAACGTTCGGTTCAGAGGATGTTTGGTTCTGGCTGGAGATACTGCCTCGGTTCTGAGCAGCAACCGGGGCAGTATAGTTGTTCGGTATCGGTTCTCAATTAACCGAGACATATAATGTCGCCATAACTACGAAAAGGCCATCTTGTTAATGCAATGACTTTTGTGCTGTTAGTTATTTCTGTAATAAGAATTAACGTTTCACTAATTAGTATACATTACATTATAAAGAATTATATTAAAGGTCAAATTACGAAGATGAGATTTCAATTATGATTGTGAAACAAAACTATAATAAAAGCACCTAAAAGACTTTATGTAGATTTTGTTCATAGTTTAAATCGTATGACATCACCTTTTAACCATCCATGGTTTTACCCTTCAAAAAGGGCATAAAGATTAACTTAAACTTTTGGTCATTTTCGTTCAGAAAAAGTGCATAGTAAAGGTACCCAAAAATCATTAATAAAGTATCCATCTCCCAGGTCAAGGACTCAGTCATCTAGCCTAATTCATTTTCACCGTTTGCAAAGCCCAAAATCCCTGTCGTCGATGTCTAGTAGGTTGAACAATAACTAGTGTATTACTGAAAATTTTAGTTCCTAATTGTTTCCAGTTAAGTGAAGTTTTCTTAGTTTTCTTTAATTGATTCAAATCTGTTTAAATATATTTCAATAATTGTCTAATATTAGGAAGTTTGACCAATACTTCTATCTTTTCTACTTTTCCTTGAGTTGCTAACTACTTTTTTTTCTGGTGCAGATTTCTACTACAATTATTCAGATTCTGAATAGTTGTAGGCCTGCTACCAAATTTCAACCGCATCAGAATTTAACTCAGCTGTGCATCCATCCTGGTTTCATTCTTCTTATCATAATTTTTGTATACTACTTATAGTTTTATCAATTGTATTAATTTCATCTTAATCTTCTTATGTTTCGGTAGTGCATAGCTGATAGTCAGTACCACTGTCAGACAAACCTATAATTTATATTTGTCATAATTTGATAGTCTCTTACAAATTCAAAATTGAACTATATCCATTCAAACCCAATACGTACCGCTGTGTTAATATTCAGTACTATTTATTGGTAAAGTTGCTCATATTAGCAATATAAAACTTAAAAATTACATATGAAACATACTTTTTGTACCAAACTCTTGTTAATAGAAACAAAATAACCAGACTTGTTATAGAAACAAAATAACCAGAGGTTCAATGCATGTCAAATTATGAGTGACCTGTAACACAGTCCCCATCATGAATTCAACGAAGTATTTATGCTAGTATTATGGATGACATCACATTTGATGTTGATCATGTTCACATTATTTTTATTATTTGTCTCTTAATGAAAATCAAATGAGTGACCACGCTATTCATATCTTTTGTTCATGTATGCTACTGTTATGTTTGACATCATGTGCCATGTCAATGCTTTTTTTTTATGCAATTTAGAACAGAGTCGATTAACAACAAACTTCACCCTGCTTCTCTTGTTTCTCTCCTTCCCCTTTTCTTCTTATCAAGTTCATTTGAGAAGCTAAACTTTGCACACACAAACCTTTGCTATTTTAACCAAGATAGTAATGATTTCCACAGTGAGCAGGTCACACGCTTGCCTACAAATAAATCTTAAGTTAGAACCAATTATTGTAGTGTTTGCAGTATGGTATTGCTCAGATGTAACACCTGTAATATGTACAGAATACCTATCTTCTTGCTACTGAGAATCTAAAGCATCATCAACTAGTTATTACAACATCTTCAATCATCCAAATTAATAGCAGTTGAAAGTTCCACTTCATCATGAGAGGTTATCTTTGTAAAAATAAAATAAAATATTTCTATCATTTTTTAAAACTTAAAATATAAACTAAAAAATATATAAATTTGTCATGTAAACTCACCTTGTTCAAATTTATCAATTCTTTTGTATCCTCATCAAAAAGTATACAAAAAGGTGTTCCTTTCAATCAATCTTTTGTGCAAACAACTGCTTCCACTATTTTAGGCGTTTGGCAACTATAATAAAGACTAATCACTCTTCCTTGTGTACTAAATGCACACTCAGATGCTATGGTAGAGAAGAGATGCACTTCTCGAGTCATGTTCGCAAGGATAGGAAGTCTGGTTGAGTTGACTTTCCACTAATGTAAAATATCAAGTTCAACTGGCTCTTAGATAGAAACTCATGCTATGGGGATCATCAATCTAATTGAGATTCTGGTTGACTATTTAATCATTCATAGCATTATGTCAACACCTACCAGATTAAAAAATGGTCAAAATGTCATGTTTTATTCATCATTCTTGCTTTTGTAGATGCATGTGAATTAGATATCTCCAAATTTCAATTATGACACTATATATGATTACAAGTGTACAAGATATAATTTAAAATTATGGTTCCAGCCTGCATCACAAAAATGGCTTTAAGATCTTAAGTGATGAATCAAAATCTCNTTAATGCAATGACTTTTGTGCTGTTAGTTATTTCTGTAATAAGAATTAACGTTTCACTAATTAGTATACATTACATTATAAAGAATTATATTAAAGGTCAAATTACGAAGATGAGATTTCAATTATGATTGTGAAACAAAACTATAATAAAAGCACCTAAAAGACTTTATGTAGATTTTGTTCATAGTTTAAATCGTATGACATCACCTTTTAACAATCCATGGTTTTACCCTTCAAAAAGGGCATAAAGATTAACTTAAACTTTGGTCATTTTCGTTCAGAAAAAGTGCATAGTAAAGGTACCCAAAAATCATTAATAAAGTATCCATCTCCCAGGTCAAGGACTCAGTCATCTAGCCTAATTCATTTTCACCGTTTGCAAAGCCCAAAATCCCTGTCGTCGATGTCTAGTAGGTTGAACAATAACTAGTGTATTACTGAAAATTTTAGTTCCTAATTGTTTCCAGTTAAGTGAAGTTTTCTTAGTTTTCTTTAATTGATTCAAATCTGTTTAAATATATTTCAATAATTGTCTAATATTAGGAAGTTTGACCAATACTTCTATCTTTTCTACTTTTCCTTGAGTTGCTAACTACTTTTTTTTCTGGTGCAGATTTCTACTACAATTATTAAGATTCTGAATAGTTGTAGGCCTGCTACCAAATTTCAACCGCATCAGAATTTAACTCAGCTGTGCATCCATCCTGGTTTCATTCTTCTTATCATAATTTTTGTATACTACTTATAGTTTTATCAATTGTATTAATTTCATCTTAATCTTCTTATGTTTCGGTAGTGCATAGCTGATAGTCAGTACCACTGTCAGACAAACCTATAATTTATATTTGTCATAATTTGATAGTCTCTTACAAATTCAAAATTGAACTATATCCATTCAAACCCAATACGTACCGCTGTGTTAATATTCAGTACTATTTATTGGTAAAGTTGCTCATATTAGCAATATAAAACTTAAAAATTACATATGAAACATACTTTTTGTACCAAACTCTTGTTAATAGAAACAAAATAACCAGACTTGTTATAGAAACAAAATAACCAGAGGTTCAATGCATGTCAAATTATGAGTGACCTGTAACACAGTCCCCATCATGAATTCAACGAAGTATTTATGCTAGTATTATGGATGACATCACATTTGATGTTGATCATGTTCACATTATTTTTATTATTTGTCTCTTAATGAAAATCAAATGAGTGACCACGCTATTCATATCTTTTGTTCATGTATGCTACTGTTATGTTTGACATCATGTGCCATGTCAATGCTTTTTTTTTATGCAATTTAGAACAGAGTCGATTAACAACAAACTTCACCCTGCTTCTCTTGTTTCTCTCCTTCCCCTTTTCTTCTTATCAAGTTCATTTGAGAAGCTAANTTGTAGTGCAAGTAAACATGCATAGTTTGTAGCTTATGAATGTTAGACTTGTTAGGAAGCTTATAAACCCTTTAGGAATGAAAGATTTAAGAGATGTGGGACTAATATTCACTTGGGGTGTTGTTGGTCAGCTTATGAAGCTTTCCAAGTCCCACATCCCTTAAAACACTCCACTTAGTTCATCCTAAATGTTATATAAAAGGCCTAGGGGTCTCCCTTTTGTACACACCTTTGATTGAATGAATATAAGAGTGATTTGAATTCATTTGTTTATCTTCTTTGAGATAGAATTTTGTCTCTAAGTCGTCTTTTGGGTCTTATCTTGTGAGAAGCAAGTGGCGATCCAACCTTGGCACTTATCTTGGATCATTTCAAGTGGCGTGTCCTCAAGTTCATAAGTTCTCTCTTCCTTATCTCTTCCATTTTAAATCTTTTCAATTTCCATTTCTTAATTGTCATTAGAACGTTTCTCTCTAAGCATGTTATTCCATATCATGCCTCCCTCACTGTGGGGCAAAACGAAACAGAAGAAAAGAAAAAGATGAAGATGGGTGCTTCCCCCTTCTTGTGAAGCTGCGACAGAGGAGTGAAGAAGAGAACAAAACATTGCGCGAAGAGATCCCCAAGGGCGAGAGAGAGCAGCAGCACAAAACATAAACGAAGACATTCTGTCTAAAAGTGCCTCTCTTTGCGAAATTTAAACTTAAACGCATGTTATTACCTTAGTCTGTGGGTAAACCAAAGCATAAAACGCGTACAACATTAGTTAAGAGGGAACCGAAGCAATAGAGGTTACCAAAATGGATTTTGGAACGTTCGGTTTCAGAAGATGTGTGCCTGTGGCAGGACATACTGCCTCGGTGCGTGGGCAAACCGAAGCATAAAAAGCTTACGGCGTTGGCTAAGAGGGAACCGAAGCAATAGAGTTGACCCAAATGGATTTGGAACGTTCAAATTGCCTCGGTTCTGAGCAATAACAGAGGCAGCATACCCGTTCGACATCGGTTAAGGGGGAACCGAGGAAATAGAGGTTACCAAAATGGATTTTGGAACGCTCGGTTTCAGAGGATGTGTGCTTGTGGCAGGAAAAAATGAATTAGAACATTCGATTCAGAGGATGTCTGGTTCTGGTAGGAGATACTGCCTCAGTTCTGAGCAGCAACTGAGGCAGTATAACCGTTCGACATTAGTTAAGGGGGAACCGAGACAATACAGTTTACCAAAATGGATTTTGGAACGTTCGGTTTCAGAGGTTGTGTGTTTGTGGCAGGACAAAATGAATTAGAACGTTCGGTTCAGAGGATGTTTGGTTCTGGCTGGAGATACTGCCTCGGTTCTGAGCAGCAACCGGGGCAGTATAGTTGTTCGGTATCGGTTCTCAATTAACCGAGACATATAATGTCGCCATAACTACGAAAAGGCCATCTTGTTAATGCAATGACTTTTGTGCTGTTAGTTATTTCTGTAATAAGAATTAACGTTTCACTAATTAGTATACATTACATTATAAAGAATTATATTAAAGGTCAAATTACGAAGATGAGATTTCAATTATGATTGTGAAACAAAACTATAATAAAAGCACCTAAAAGACTTTATGTAGATTTTGTTCATAGTTTAAATCGTATGACATCACCTTTTAACCATCCATGGTTTTACCCTTCAAAAAGGGCATAAAGATTAACTTAAACTTTTGGTCATTTTCGTTCAGAAAAAGTGCATAGTAAAGGTACCCAAAAATCATTAATAAAGTATCCATCTCCCAGGTCAAGGACTCAGTCATCTAGCCTAATTCATTTTCACCGTTTGCAAAGCCCAAAATCCCTGTCGTCGATGTCTAGTAGGTTGAACAATAACTAGTGTATTACTGAAAATTTTAGTTCCTAATTGTTTCCAGTTAAGTGAAGTTTTCTTAGTTTTCTTTAATTGATTCAAATCTGTTTAAATATATTTCAATAATTGTCTAATATTAGGAAGTTTGACCAATACTTCTATCTTTTCTACTTTTCCTTGAGTTGCTAACTACTTTTTTTTCTGGTGCAGATTTCTACTACAATTATTCAGATTCTGAATAGTTGTAGGCCTGCTACCAAATTTCAACCGCATCAGAATTTAACTCAGCTGTGCATCCATCCTGGTTTCATTCTTCTTATCATAATTTTTGTATACTACTTATAGTTTTATCAATTGTATTAATTTCATCTTAATCTTCTTATGTTTCGGTAGTGCATAGCTGATAGTCAGTACCACTGTCAGACAAACCTATAATTTATATTTGTCATAATTTGATAGTCTCTTACAAATTCAAAATTGAACTATATCCATTCAAACCCAATACGTACCGCTGTGTTAATATTCAGTACTATTTATTGGTAAAGTTGCTCATATTAGCAATATAAAACTTAAAAATTACATATGAAACATACTTTTTGTACCAAACTCTTGTTAATAGAAACAAAATAACCAGACTTGTTATAGAAACAAAATAACCAGAGGTTCAATGCATGTCAAATTATGAGTGACCTGTAACACAGTCCCCATCATGAATTCAACGAAGTATTTATGCTAGTATTATGGATGACATCACATTTGATGTTGATCATGTTCACATTATTTTTATTATTTGTCTCTTAATGAAAATCAAATGAGTGACCACGCTATTCATATCTTTTGTTCATGTATGCTACTGTTATGTTTGACATCATGTGCCATGTCAATGCTTTTTTTTTATGCAATTTAGAACAGAGTCGATTAACAACAAACTTCACCCTGCTTCTCTTGTTTCTCTCCTTCCCCTTTTCTTCTTATCAAGTTCATTTGAGAAGCTAAACTTTGCACACACAAACCTTTGCTATTTTAACCAAGATAGTAATGGTTTCCACAGTGAGCAGGTCACACGCTTGCCTACAAATAAATCTTAAGTTAGAACCAATTATTGTAGTGTTTGCAGTATGGTATTGCTCAGATGTAACACCTGTAATATGTACAGAATACCTATCTTCTTGCTACTGAGAATCTAAAGCATCATCAACTAGTTATTACAACATCTTCAATCATCCAAATTAATAGCAGTTGAAAGTTCCACTTCATCTTGAGAGGTTATCTTTGTAAAAATAAAATAAAATATTTCTATCATTTTTTAAAACTTAAAATATAAACTAAAAAATATATAAATTTGTCATGTAAACTCACCTTGTTCAAATTTATCAATTCTTTTGTATCCTCATCAAAAAGTATACAAAAAGGTGTTCCTTTCAATCAATCTTTTGTGCAAACAACTGCTTCCACTATTTTAGGCGTTTGGCAACTATAATAAAGACTAATCACTCTTCCTTGTGTACTAAATGCACACTCAGATGCTATGGTAGAGAAGAGATGCACTTCTCGAGTCATGTTCGCAAGGATAGGAAGTCTGGTTGAGTTGACTTTCCACTAATGTAAAATATCAAGTTCAACTGGCTCTTAGATAGAAACTCATGCTATGGGGATCATCAATCTAATTGAGATTCTGGTTGACTATTTAATCATTCATAGCATTATGTCAACACCTACCAGATTAAAAAATGGTCAAAATGTCATGTTTTATTCATCATTCTTGCTTTTGTAGATGCATGTGAATTAGATATCTCCAAATTTCAATTATGACACTATATATGATTACAAGTGTACAAGATATAATTTAAAATTATGGTTCCAGCCTGCATCACAAAAATGGCTTTAAGATCTTAAGTGATGAATCAAAATCTCTTAGAAAGAAAAATATAAGTACAATGAGAAGAAGAAAAGTACCTTGGTGGCATGCACAATCTTCAATCACACACAGGGAACTGAGGCCTCAGTAATGGATATGATATCTCACTATCTCTCCTTTCACTTTAACGTCACCAAACACCTCATCTCGTTTCTTCTTCATTTTGACCCACCATTTGTTTAAAGTGTGGTTCAGATTTATTTAGCTCAGCAATATCCTGTGTTGGATTTGAAAGATTAAACTAAAAGCATAGCAATTCAAAAACTCCCAAAAAAAAATTTCCCGGCATCAACTATGATTCATACTGAAATGGTGAGACAGGGGAGCAATAAGTTTATACAAAATTAATGTGGATGAGAATATAAATAAACCACACTAAATAACTTCCTCGGGGTGAATTGAATTTAAACTTGAAGTACTGAACAAAAGAATGAAATGAAAACCCACTTGAAACAAAGACCAAGAGATTGCTCCCTATCCTCAAAAACACGATTAAAAGAGTCCTTGAAACAAAAAACTTCAGACAGGACAACAAGGCCACCAGTTTTTTCAACTGTAACTTTGATTTCTACTACTCGAACCTATAGATTCATATTTCAAAACAATAATCAAACAAAAGAAGATGAAAATTAGCACAATTCATAATCCCTCGCCAAAACATAAATTCCTTGGACCCCATTTGTAATAAAATCTATTATCACCAACGACCCCATTTGAAAGCAGTACAGCGAAGAGCATAAATTCATTTACCAAACCAGGTCCTTCAGTGCAGGGACCACTAACCAAAGCAATGATCCTAGCCCCAGTTCTGGGATTACAAGCACCAAGCAAACCCGTTGCTACGCTCAATGCCACGCTGGTACACTGTGCAGGGCGCTTCCCGATAGAAACCGGCCACTAGTCAGTTTGCAAGCAGAAGGTGGTTGAGCCTGCGTAGGGTTTTTGTTGGAGCTATTCTTTGGGACAAACTGGAAATGGGAAATCACGGGAGAGGGAGTGAATAAACGTAGAAACATCAAAATACAAATGTACTGAAAATATAATATGTTTAGTTTTTCTAAATTGAACTAAAAAATAAAATAATTACTTTTTTTTTAGTAAAAATAGATTAGTTTTTTAAGTATAAATATAATACAGTTACGTATAGTTCAATATAGTTAAGTTATTTTGGTTCAACCTAATTTTTAGATATAATCGAATAAGATGAACTTTAATATTTTCTTTATGCAAGCAAACCTTCTCGTAAAGGAATTAGCAGAATTGTTAAGATGGAATCCTTACAGAAAGGTCAGATACGTTAGAGATCCTATTGAATTCGGAATCAGACCAGAGAATCCACAACCAACCAATGATCTGAAAAAACACAGGAAGGCCAATAACAATACAAACAGGAAGTATTTTATGTATTAAGAACATGATTTCATAGCCTTAAGCCATATTTTGTGTTAGAACGCAATATTTGTGTTTTCATCAACAAGGGGGTTCTGATATATGCTGGAATTATAACAGGGATTTGAATGTGAAGTATGATGTTGACTAAATCAAACACAAACATTGAATTCAAAATTTAGTAGAAAATAAATGGAAGTAATAGTAGGGAAGAGAACATGTAATAATTATGAGATCAATATTAAATATCACCTCCCAAATTATTGCAGTTCAATCATTTGATGATGAACGTAAATATTTCCCATACAAACCAGACTTCATCATGATGTGCATCTAATATGTGTTGCAACATTTTATTATATTTTTGTTGTAATTTTGAATTGTAGTTATTCTACTTCAACAATGCTAGCAATGCTAACATATTCATTGTAATCACAAAGAAAGGTATTATGAAGGTTCAGATAGAGTTCTAAAAATATTTCACTCCAAAGCATTTCATAATTTTCAAAGATGTTTAAGAAAGCTAAAAAAGAAGGTAAATAGCTTAATTGGATGAGAGATATAGTTTGGAACTGTTTGTTGTAGAAGCGGTACATGTTTGTGTATCGAAAAAACTATGATCCAGCTAAGAAAACTTGTGGATTTTAAAAGAGTGGGAGTTTGCACATAGGGGATCTATTAACATGCATAACTATATTATTCGTTTGGTATGACATATTTATATATTTTGAATTCATTTATAAACTTAATAACAATTGTTTACTTTATAAATTTCTGTCTCCAATCATAAGAGTTTGATCGCTTAGTCCATGTTAATGAATTTTGTCAACAAACAAATATTGGTTGAGCAACAAGGGATTTTGTCGATGAGACATCTAGACGAACACATGTTAGTTTCTATTAACTCTATTACATTTTACACCTCAAGTATTTATTATATTAACACAAACATATATTATTTCAACAGGAAGAATTTCAAACTAGATTTTCTCCAGCAGTATTTGAGACTGCATCTGTTGATGTCTCACAATGCAATCCCATAAACCCTACTAATGAGGAAAGACTAAGCAACATATGTTGGTAAGAGGTGGTAGGTTGAAAGTACAAGGGACTCAAGTACGGGATTGGATATATCGATTCTCATGATGATTGTGTCGACATTTACTTACAATAAACACAAGCATATTTTAGTCAGCAACTAAATGCAGAATAGTTTATTCAACTTCAAACACGGCTAGCAAATAGTGAGGAGCCACTAGCAAATAGTAAGGAGGAAACTTGACAAATGAATTCCCAATTTCAAACCAGATTTAACACCTTACAAAATTTTGTTAGTACGATAATCTAGTATCTATCACCTTCGGCAGTAGTGGTTGTACAAAATGTAACACCCTTATTAGGATGCCACAATGTAACCCCCTATCAGGATGTCACGTGTGATTAATGAAAACTTCTAAAAATAAAGTATATTAATGTCTCGAAAACATTTCAAAAATCCCCGTAATATTTCCCTACATGATAGAGATTGCTTTGAGGAGGCTCCTACAACATAAGCAATTTTCAAGTTGAGTTGATGAAGGTTCTTCAAAGAATTGACTCCATGTGATCAATGAGAGTAACGAGAGCAAATAGAGATGAAGA